>BMAO01037221.1:0-36616 GCA_019973975.1 Trichonephila clavata
CTCCAATGTCATGAGATGTCCACTTATGTCAAACGTGAGATGTCCACTTATGAGTCTTGAGATGGCCGTTTGATCATTTCTGTCACCCCCGAATTCTAACGCTCTTCCCGGGGTCTTCCTGCTGAACCAAGGATGGGCGGGAGGGGTGAGCCAGTCTTGTCTGACTGCTTTTTTTCTTTATAGAGAAAATTTCTTTATATGTTAGTGTGTAGTCCTGGTTGAGAGGCTCAGAACAACCGCTTTTAGCCAAGATGTCTGCAGCATCGTTCCCTTGGATGTTAACATGGGAGGGAATCCACTGAAAGTGGACTTCCCTTCCCTTGGCTAGATTTTTGAGATGGGTGATAATTTGTATGCCCATGAAGTCGCATACATTACGCCAGTCCTGTAGATAATGAATCGAGCTCCGACTGTCAGTAAGGACCCAAATGTCATTAGAATTAATGCCGTCAAGGATGGTCTTTAATCCTTCATTTATGGCAATTAATTCGCTTCTGAATACCGAGCAGTTTTCCGGGTTGCGTCTAGAAAGCTGGACTGAAAGACTTTTGATAAAGACACCACTCCCAGCGTTGTTCAAATCGTCTTTACTGCCATCTGTATAAATCAAAATGGAATCACTCGGAATGCCATCTATGACTTCCAGAACCAACTGTCTTAGGCAATCGGGAGCATATATCTGAGTTCTTGTTCGTGACGGACATAAGTTCAGTATGTGAAAGTAAACTCCGGGTAGGCCACGAATTTTTTAGGGAGGTGAAATTAAAATAATAGTTGTTAAATTTCTCAACCGCTTTGGTGTTATGCACACTACCTTGCTGAAATGTACAAAAATAAAAAATAATTCTCTAACTGACAATGCAGAATTCATATTTTTACTAGTGATTTTTCTGAAGTATTCGTTTATTTCAAGTTCAGTATTGATTGTGATTATTTGTTAACATTGCACTCAAAATCTACAGGAGAGTTAACGGGATGCGCTTCTCTCGCGTAATACGAACCTCAGTCAATCCCTGGCATCCTATTCTCTTAACTTCCACACCACGCCGTAGCCGTGGTACCCTCGTGGTCAAGGTTACGGATTCGTGGCTGGGGTATCATGTGCTCAAGCCTTGTGCCAACCTGTAGAGGGACCGATACACGTCAAATCTGACGAGGCTAAAACGTCTTCGCATTGGTGTGGTGTGAAGTTAGGGGAGAAAGCTACTTGCTCTGATGTCGTCCTCGTCACTTGGCCATGGTTCAAAATCACGAGTTCCATCGCCAATAACCCTCATGCAGCTTTATAGTGGGACGTTAATATAACTGTTTCTCACTCCACGCCACGCTATTATCAATACTTAGAGCCCCAGAGGATTTAACGTGCACCAGTGCCTCTACACGGTGAGTCTTTAATAGTACCAAAACTCCAGTCCATGACTCCGCAGAAACAAGTCGTTGACCTTGAGTTCGGAAACATGACCTTTCGGAAACTGAAGCCATAAAATGTTGATGCTGTAGACCAAAATACTGCAAAAGGCATTTGAATGTTTTGAATACAAAGAAGAATAACAGTCCAGCCATTTTTATTCGACTAAACAGCGTATCGTAGGTTGCAACCCTTGTGCCACTGAAGACTTGTAGTCTTGTAGATGGGGTCAAGTGAGCTCAAGTTCTGCCGTTAGCTAGGTGTGGTAGTTTGGAGAGGGGAGAGACAGGTCAAATGTTATCTTCGACACTTGACCCAAAGCTCAAAATTTTGAGTACCGTCGCCAATAACTCTCGTATTGCTTTATAGTGAGATGTTAATATAACTCTCAACTCAACTCGACTTTAAACCAATGTAAGAAATTCAAAATGATGCAAGATTAATAATAATACTATCTAATACGTTACTTCAGTTTATTTTTTCACAAATGAATGATTTGGGAAAAGAATGAAAATAAAAATGGAATTCCAGCAACAGGATTTTTAAAAATACCATTTATCGTTTTACCCCAATAAACTTTAGCCAACACATAGAATACAAGTTTTTCAGCTCGGAAATAAAGTAAAGGCGTAATCAGCATTGTTTTCCTTTTAAGCATACAAGTAATTGACAACTGAGCGTTGAAGCAATTAATCAATCCATAAAAACTTAATTGCTCTAATGAACGTCAAGAAATCGCTTTAAAAGGAAGAAAAAGATTGAATCATTCTCACTGAAAGAGCATCGCCTTGTTAGCCATTGCAATTAACCTACAAACCTTCTCGTTTTTATGTGTTTGTTGATTTTTTGCGTGGGTAAAAAGGGATTTGTCCAGATTATTATCCATATTGTTTAAATGCGCGAGTCATTATCACTCAGTTACATGATAAAATGACTACAATAAATGCAAAATCATACGCCGGGAAATAAACAAGAACCATTTTGACTAATGATGCCATATAATCGATTATTTATTGCTTTATCTTGCATCCGAAATCTTTCCAGAATTCGTTAGTAGTTGAGTAGAAGCGACCTTTTTTCGATGCAAATGGTCACTTCTAGTAAGCAAAACACTTTAGCATTATATTTTTAATAAATATTACACGTGATAATATATTTTTACACTGATATTTACTTTTGAATTTCAATAAATTCTAGCATTCTTCTATTTTTGAACCTTTTGCTTAGTTTTATTAATCATGAGTTTTAGGTCAGAGCAAAAAGGTGGCTCTAAATATTGTACACAAATGTGGGTTTTGTAATTTTTTTGTAATCTATGTTGCTTGAAAATATCGTAGGAGAAGGATTTTGAATGTTTGGTTGAAAAGGATTTTATTATGAATACAAAGGATAAAAATTGCTAAAAAACTGATGTAAGAAATTAAGAGAATTTTCAGACTTGATCGATTATCTCTAGAACTACTGGACCGATTTTAAATGAAATTTGATATGTACATACATTCATACAATACAAAACAAATAACCATTCAAAAATTACAATACACGCGTATGATCGTGTGTCACACTCGTTTGAGTTGGAAGGTATGAAACAGTGGTTGCAGAATAAATAAGAGAAATGGGTTAATAGGGGTATGGCCCCTCTTACAGCTACTCATGCTCGCAGCTTGATGTCATACTTAAAATAAGACAGTTTATCAGTTCTTCCCACTCGATCAGCAGCATTGTTTTCATTTCCTGGATGGTTCTCTAAGGGGGCTACAAGTTGCAATTGCCCTCCCCAGAGCGTCCCAAACATGCTCTTATAGAGTGTGAAGTCTGGAAACCTGGCTGGCCAATTCCATATGGCGAATATATTCACACTCTAGAAATTCGTCGACCAGAAGATCTCTTTGTGGCCTCGCGTTATCATCTATTAAAATAAACTCGGAGCCACATTCACCCCGAAAAGTCACACATAGGGCTCCAAGACCTCATCCTTATACATCATACAAGTTACAGAGCCTCTTTCGAAGACATGGAGAAGTGTACAGCCATCCAACAAGATGCCTGCCAAGACCATTAAACCTCCTCCGCTATAATTGTCGATTTCTTGGGCATTGGAAGGTAGGTAGCGGGTCCTTTGCTTACTCTAATATGAACGTACGGCGAGAATCGGTGTTTAAGCTGGAACGAAACTCATCGGTGAACAGAACGGTCACTCATTGATCCATACTCCAATCTTTATGCTGTCTGCACCATGCTAAATGGACTCTCCTGTTCGTAGACGGCAGCAGGTCTTCTGTCAAACAACCCTCTCTCATGAAGTCTTTTTGAAACAGTCACCCTTGATACACGGGTTCCTGTGGCTGCATACAAGTAACGAGGGAGAGCTGAGAAACTGAAGCCCCTGTGTTACGCCTCGCTATAATCGACAAATCGTTATCTTCTCTGGTCGTCGTGGCTCTTGAAAAACTTTGCCCAGGCTTTCTCTCGATGGATCCAGTATCCTGAAACTGTTTCCATAACACACAACGCCGGACATTAAATTGAACTCTCTACAAATCTGGACGTGACATTGACCTGCTTCTAGCCTCCCCACAATTTGCCACCTCATTCCATCATCTAAACGTTGATGGTTACTCATTTTTACTGTTAAAGTTTGAATTGAACTGATTGCTTCAAAATAACACCAAGAAATTCGCCGATATGTGCTGGCGAACGAAATACGTCTAAACTTAGACCTCGCTTATAAAGCCTGTTTTTTTCTGCTTACTTCACCTGCACGCACGTATACCTTACGTATTTGCTGAACAAGATTTGTATTTTTATCTAGAAGCAATGGGTTTAAATTCAGTTAAGTTCTTTTCACATGCATTTTAATAAAATATGTAAATTCTCTTAATTTATTTCATCAGTGTATGTTGTACTGTATAAATGTTTTGAAACTGTTTAATTATTAATTAAATTTACAGAATACCTACATTTTCAAATATATGATAGTAAAAATAACTTGGGTAATTGTGACCAGTTTTTTCGTTTTAAAATTTTGATAATTATTTCACATTTGTAGTGTCCATCGAAAGGCGAGAGAAGGAAGTTATAAAGGATATTTTTGGAGGAGAGAGAATAAAGAAACTTAATCCAAAGTATAAATAAAATTCCTTCCTTTATATGAAAATTTCTTAAAACTTAAAATTAACAAATATTCTGATGAGACTTATTCCACCAAAAACATTTCATTTAAGTCCAATAAAATATAAATCAAGTATAAGGTGAAATAATAATATTTCTGCAGTATAAAAACTGTGTTAACGTACTTAATGAATTCAAGGCTTGGAAAATTGCCGAAAAATGCGATACTAAAATTTAAAAAGTTTTATTACTTATATTTATTTTGTTATCTTTAACGAAATTAAAAAACAAGGCTTTTAGAGAAGACTACACTATTTTGACAAACTCCATAATATAATATTTAAGTATGCTGAGATCTAGCAACTCAGAGGCTAGAGGCTCCTAGGCAATTCACAGATTTCAGAATTACGAAGTTCATTTATTAGTGTTTTTTTTTTTATGAAGCCCTTTGATTGAATCTAACCGTAAACTATGTTCTGTAATAACAAGAAGACTTAAACTTATATTTTTCATTAAAATTGTACGCCAATCTACTTTGGAGCTCTGAAGTTTATTTGTTTATAAGGAGAATCAGTCCCTTTTTAACACGCTTTTTATTATTACCTTCGCCTGTATGTAACGGGATTTTTGAGCTTGATTTTTACCCACTTTAAGAGGTCAGATGAATTCGAAATTCTGCACACTTGTCAGGGACCGATGGCAATACAATAGTTTAATAATTTTGTTCCATTGTCCTGATCAGGATCATCAGGATTAACGATTTCCATTTCCAGATTTGGTGATTAAAAGATTAAGTTACAACGTTTTTGGTTAATACAAATACATCAGACAAAAAATGATCTGCAATGAAATCGTATTTTTTTTAGCTTTTTAAACTATCATATATTTTATTTTTTTATGTGGGGCAGTTTTCAATTTGCATAAAAACATGACGTAAGAAAGATGTTAAGAGCTTGAATAAATTATTAAGTGGCTTAGATGCAGGTCAAGACATCCAGAGGATGATTCAAAATTTCGCTTTCTGTTTTTGGCAATGGGATTTTTTAACACAAATCAGAATGATTAGTCATTGAAAAACAACCTAAAAGAGATGAAGAAATCTTTTAAGTAATGTAAATAGAGGAAATGTACGCTTTTGTTCCTGAGAACAAATTGTGTATTTTCTATTTTTAAAAAAAAATCACAATAACTGTGTAAACACAAAAGAATTATATAATCCCCCTCAGGAAAAAATGCCAGAATTACATATTATGCAATGTTGTCTTGACAAGCCGAATAAGCTAAGCTTAATACGTTGACTATCGTCTATATAAGATTGTGTTGATAGTTAACTTCATGACATAGAAACAGATTACAGTAGCCGACATACATTTATGACATCTATAATTGAAAGGGGTAATAAAAAAGGATTATATGTATATCATACTGATTGCTAAGTTTAATTTTACCCTTCCTCACTGAATATTAACTATGTGCTATGCGTGACAACATTGGTAAATTAATTTTCCAAATGCCCCATAGCACGCTGTTCATAAAAAAGAATCAAAATAAGCAGCAATATACAGTAGAGCCTGTTTTTGTGAGGTCCTTTTTATGCGATTCTATTTTTGTGTGATTTTATTTTTATGCGGTATATGAATTTCAACGGCTTTGGCACCACAGAAATGTTTTCTATCAATGTACCAGAGGTGATGGAGAATGTTAGAACCTTCCTGCAAAGACAGGTTTTGCCTATAGTCGTTGGGGGGGGGGGGATGACCAGAATGCCTAGCTCTTTCGAACTTTAACCTCTCAGCATTAGGATTTTGAATTACTGTAATGTTATGACTCTTACCCTTTGTTAGTATTTTATAATGGGTAGATGCGTACTTAGCGTTAGTTAGGCCCTGGCCCCCTAGAGTCTTGAGCTTCTCCCCCTTGTGAGAGAGGGGTAGCACTGGTGTATATTTTACGCCCCTGCAATGTACATATATACACTTCAAGACGCTATGTTCATTTGTTATAAACAGTCCCCCGACAATGCACGTTCAGTTACTTTCTCTCAACGCGCCAACAACCCGCGCTTGATTGAAGACGAAACTTTCAATGACTGTGACATTATCAATAATTGGATAGATTATGAAGTCGGACAAGAAGAACCGGATTCTTTGAGAGCGGATAAAGTATAAGCAGGGATACAACTTTCCATCAAATTGTTAAAGCATTCTCAGAATAGATACCCATCCCGAAAGGACTGTGAAATTTCAAAAACAGCTTCGATCATGCATATCTGGTTATTGAGACATTTACAGGCAACTCACCACTTCGTCGTAAAAATTTCTCTTACTTTATGGTGCCAAAAAATAAATCAATTGAAATTGTATCTTCAAGTGACGAAACCGATTTTGAACTTATTCATCCCTGGAAGATGCGTACTTTGGATTACGATGAATTATATGTATGCGTTTTGAAAATTTCTCCAAGTATACAATGAGAAACTAAATGCTTTAAAAATGTTTCCATGTGTAGTTTAACTATTTATTTTTTTATGGAAATACTTTTTGATGAATTTCGTAATTACTTTGCGTATTTTCTAAGTGAGACTTTTTTATGCGGTCCTCTGCATCACATAAAAAAAATTCTGTAGTATTTGACGAATTTGTTTGTTAAATGTAAGAATTTATATAAAATTTTCGAATAATTTTTTTTGAGCGGTTTTTTATGCGGTCCCTATCTACCACACAAAAACAGGTTTAACTGTATATTATTCTTTTTTAACACGCTTTTATAAGTTTCACTTGCATGTAACGGAATCTTAGAACTCGATTTTTACCCACTAAAAAAGATCGGATTCATTCGAAATTTCGCACACTTGTCAAGGACCGATGACTATACAATAATTTCATAATTTGTTCCATCGTCCTTTTCAGGATCGTCAGGAATAAGAATAATCAGATTTGGCGGCAATTCCACATACTTTTTCCAGATTTGGTGACTTGTTGCATATATAATTTTCAGATTTGGCGACTAGTTCCATATACCATTTTCAGATATATGGCGGCTAATTTCACACATCATTTCCAGATTTGGCGACTAATTTCAGATTTAGTGACTAAAAGAATAAGGTGTAACCCTAAAGGGAATGTTTTGAATTTATTAATCTAACTATATGCATGTATAAAATACACTTGCGTTAATAGAAATAAAACAAACAAAAAAAGTGTTCTGTATTGAGAAAGTGGAGGGTGGGTGTGTGTTGGCAATTTCAAACCATAATATAAACATTTTTCTGAAAATGAAAATAAAAAAAAAAGGCTTGTGCATGAGAAAAAAAATAGTTTATGTTCTGACTGCTAAATATTTTTTATTTTTATGAAACAATATGCTTAGAAGTGATGATACGAATTAACATTATAGCAATGCGTTAAAAAGGGGATAATTTGATTGACTCTTAATATTACCATGTTTTTTTTCACTCTTTCTTGAATGTCTGTCCGGGTGGAATTTTGTAATTAATTTTAAACTGTATGACTTTCCGTTGAGTTAGAGACTTGAAATTTGGACCACAGCTCAGAAGTGGATCACAGTGCGTGAAAATGTGAAGGGAAAAAACGAAAGGAGGAATTTTATACTCTTTGGTGGTACTTTAGAATATTTTTTAATTTGAACTTTTTCTACTTAACACACTTTTAATTGTTTGACCTGATCTTTTGAGACGGAATCTAATATATAACGATACGGGACTCATCCGAGGCTCCGTAAACGGAGAGAATAAATATATTTCAGACCCTTTAATAAAAAATTCATTGAAGAGCAAGACTAATTCCAGCAGCCACGTAATTCCGGCTCCAAATAAAACTCAAGGATAAATTCAACAATGAATATAAATGATAGTTTAAAAAACTAAAAAACACGCTTTTATTGTAGTTCGAACTAAAAAAGGAAAAATATATTATAGTTTGAAAAAAACTAAAAAACACGCTTTTATACTGAATCGAACTAAAAAGTAAAGAAATAATTCTGTTGAAGGGAATTCTCTCTGTTCTAATAAATACATGTTAAATCTAACCGTGTGTTTATATATTTCAATCTTCGTGACAATATACTCCGGAGAATCATCTCTTCTTTATTCACTCTAAACAATTGCCATTAGTTTCTTCATAAACTTAATTGGTGTAGATAACATATTTGCTTTTTTTCTTGGGAGTAGCGACTTTCACACTGCTTTCGTAATATCTTTCCATTTTTTTCTTTTTTCCGTGGTTTGAGTACATGTTACCCGATTGGATTGTCACAAACCCACCTACTCTGAGAAGGGATTAAGATATTGAATAATTTCCTCAAATAATGTATTCTATCCCACAGCGAAATAATACTGCTGACATGTCACCACTTGCACGATATTTTTTATCTTTATCTTCGAAATGTCACAGGCATCACTAGAAGGAAGGAATTCCTCGTCGCTGTCAATAATTAAAGTCATTCGAGCACTCAATTGATAAATCTCATCCGATAAATTTACAATTCCATATTCTTTTAGAAGCTCTTATTAAACTGCATTATTTCTTTTCTTTGTACGTGAAGGTCATGTAGAACTATCTTCTGCGTAATTAATGCTACAAGATTATTTTTTCAACAAATTCGAAATCACACATAATTCACATCTCGTTTCCAACCTTCACTTTACATCAATGTATACATATAAATAAATGCCTATTGAAGAGAATAGAAGCTAAAGTGTGTGTGACTAGCATCTAAGATATTATTCCAGCCGTATCTTCACCTCAACACTGGCGCGAGATCGGCACCCTATGAGTCAATTCTGATATTCGATATTCTGATGCATCGAAGTATTTATTTCAATGCACGCCCGAGCATTTTGATAGGTTTTCTTTTACTTTAAGCTTTATTTATACGACAAAAAATACTGAACAAATATATTTTCTTCTTTAAAGTCAAGAAGATTTGCAAACTTTTTGGCGGCGGATTAGGACTCACAGAAAACATTTATTCCGAATACATCGCAGACAGATAAGAGGTTTAATATATTATGTTTTAATTTTATGATCAAAATATCAAAAAAATGCTTAGACGCTTGAAACTGTTTCTCTAACCGGACATACGTAATATATGTACTATAATATATATTCCTTATCTATAAATGAAGCCTCCTAGCAGCTAAAGAATGTACTACCTTCATCAAGTAGGTTTATTCGGGATCATTTCCCAAGTCAATATCGCTGTTAGATTATTAAAAACTTCAGAAATTCCCCTCATTGTTTTATTTAATATTAAAATATTTCATTGTAATCACATATTCTATATTAAGGGTCATCAAATCTTCTTTGCCTTCTTTTATCTATTTTCTGTAGTTGTATTTAAATAGTAATGTCTATTTGTATTATAGAGGAAATTTAACTCTTACCTTGCTTCTTGGCAAACGATTTAATTTAAAATGGAAAAAAATTTGTTTTTGTATATTTAAAAATATAATTAAAATGAACTAAATTATTGTTATTAATTATTAATTAATTGTTAAAATAATAATTAAATTAGTTAAAATAATAATTTATTATTAATATTTTAATAATAATATTATTCTTATTTGTTAAATATTATTTTTTAGCAGACGATTTATTTTGTAATTTATTTCCTGGTTAATATAAAATGTTTTCCGGCAATAGAATAAAATTTTAGTTAGTTATTGTGCTGTAAATAAAATGTTGGTTTGGAAGATATTCTGAATTTGTCTCATATTTACCACTAATTCTACTAAACTGACTCTTATAGCAACCACCAAAGCTACAGTACAAATCACGTTTCCTCCTCTTGTTCTTATGAACAAGGCGAGGTTCTTGCATCAAACAACGTCATAAAGTAAACCCCCGAGGTTTGTTAAGGAAATTACGCTGGAAACCCCTCTACATTTTAAAAACCCAACAAGCAAAATTTCTAAAATTACAAACAAGTAAAGATATAAATTTTTTGCATGATTTATTAATATGCAGGATCTGTAATAATCATGATAGAATAACAACATAGACGACGCAGTAAACAGAACGTCATCACTTCCTTCTCAATGTTACTTTTACAATTATTTATTTTTCTTAAGCGGAAACAACAGCTTTTTCAAAGATGATGTTTTCATTCTGTTCCTTAGAGCATGAAGAACATTTTTATTGATTATTTCCATAGTTTGCTTGTTGATGGATGCTACAGGTTATTGACTGCTCTTGTTATGTACACTTAAAGAACAAAACACTTAAATCACCTGTCTCATACGATGCAAACTATTCAGTCAATGTTTAAATTTGTAGCAGAAAAGGCGTGTCAGTAAGATGCATTTTAAAGTTTTTCTTTCTTTTAACTTACTAGTATTTCCACGTTTTTTTTATTATTTTTTTTTTAAGATAATCCACTGGAGAGAATGTGTTGTACATTACAGAAAACTACAAAAGAAAAAATAATTGAGTAAATCGTTATCGAACGGAATGACAATCTAGGTGAATCTGAATTCATTGTATCATCAGTCATGGTCTGATTGACGCAAAAGAGAAAAAAAGAAATAGGGAAAAAACGGATTTTCCTTTCTGTTGAGGTGGAGGAAATGCTGCATTAAAATAGGCTGGCGGGGTTTTACATGGAAGAAAGTGTTTCAGATGAAGTTGATGCTCTACATAAAAAATTCGTACATAATTCTGAAAAGAAATCTATCTCATAAGCAGTGACTTCATATTTGAGTTGTTGTCTTTCTTTTTCTTTTGAAAGTTTTTTATTAGTGTGAGTGTGATTTTTTTTTATGTGTGAACATTTCTTGATATTAGTATTTTAGTTCTTGAAGAGTTTGAATAAAAAATATTTTAAATTAATTATTTAAATCTTAAACAATTCATTTAAAAATATTCTAGGTTGTAAAATATTCTAAGTAGCTTGAAATTTGAGAATATGTTTTGTTTTTCTCAAAAATTACAATTTTAATAGCCAATGGTCACTGCTTTTTAAACCTGACTCGTCAATGCACAAACTCCTACAACTTCTCCATGACGATTATGCTCGTCAGTCATGGTTAACTGGTTAAGTGATGCAAAATACTTAAGTTTTTTGTGAAAAAAATATAAAAGAAATTGAATGGTAACTTCAAATTTTAAAACGAACTCTCCAGTTACATAAGAAAACGAATGTAAAGTTCATTAAAAAATATTTAATACTTTTAAAAGTATGATTTACCCGTAGTAAGACATGAATGGATTTTTCTTTCTTCAATTTAATATTAGAGCAGAATCCCGCTCTAGTATTAAAAATATTTATCCGTAGTAAGACATGAATGGATTTCTTTCTTAAATTTAATATTAGAGCAGAATCCCGCTCTAGTATTAAAAATATTTAAGGCATTAATGAATTTAAAATTTGAAACGCAAAAATGAATAAATTACATAACCATTCTATCTTGTATTCTTACAACAATAGAGAGAGAGTGAGAAATAAAACTTTCGAGTTTAAGAAACATTTTATTTTCAAAGTGAAAATCACGTAGCTTTTTAAAAGCATTTGGAGTAAGATTTAACAATTTAATAAAATATCACATTAAAATGTGTCTCTTTATTTCTCTAAGCTTACAGCCGAGACTAAGTGATTTCTCATTGTTAATTCAGACTCGGATTTGCACCGGAAATTTTTACTTTCTCCTCAAACCATTTTCAAACTTAGAAAGCAAAACAAAGAGGATTCTGTAAATCATACGATCAGAATGTGTTGAAAAATAACGACAGGGAAAAAAAGAAAACATCGAAAGCGTTTAAGTTCGAACACAAGCTCTAGAATGTAAGCCAAGGTCAAATCGCATAATAAGTGACGAAAAAAGAAAGTCCAGATCTCTGGAAGACGAGTCCTGATCTTGAAACCCGCGCCCGAGCCTCCGCGACCTTGAAAACAGGGAGTGGCGAAACACACCTGCAAATTATTCCTAAAGGAAAAAGATATTCTGAAATTTCCCTTTTGATCTCATTATACGAGGATCCTACGTGAGAAGCATTTGCGCTTCTAGATTTGCGCAATTCTGCACTTAATCGTTCCGTTCTCACTTTCTATTCGAAGTGCATCTCAAAAAATTAAGCAATAAGATATAACTAAGAAAAAATCTTGGAAGCTTCTGCTTCGAACTGACCACTCTTCAATGACATCCATTAAGAATCTGCTCTCACTTAGTCATTAAGTACAGCCTTTTGATAGAATTCAAATATTCCAGAATGTGTGTGGAGGGAGGGGCAGTAATTAAATTAAATTTTTAGTAACATGAGGTCACCTTATCAGTAACCTTCATTCAAATCTTCAAAAACAATGAAAAGTATCTATTTTAATACGGATTTCATGTAATAGCATAGAAGAGGTTAGTAAGAGGGCTTCTACACCCTAATACAGAGTGGCCGCGGTAGCCTAGGGGTGCCACGCATTCGTGGCAGGCATGTCATGAGTTCGAGCCTAGTGCCGCTGAAGACCCGTCGTGTAGGGGAGCGATGCACGTTAAATCTGTTGAGAGCTCAAATGTCCTCCCGTTGGTGTGGTGTGGTAGTTAGGAGAGGGGGTTGCCAGCTCAGGTGTAATCCTCCTCACTTGACCATTGTTCAAAATGACGAGGTCCGTCCCCAAAAGCCCTCGTGTAGCTGAACAGTGGGACGTTAATATTCACTCACTCAACAATTAGATATTGTGGGAAGGATTTTATAACCATTTCTTACTTTTAAGATATGTAATTTAAATATTATGAAAAACCGTATTCAATACCTTGACATGCCGCCCATCCGGTATAGTGGTCAGTAAAGCTGACTGCGGTGCCGTAGGGACTGGGTTCGAATCCCGGAGAAGGCATGGATGTTTGTGTTGTAATCCTTTCTCTGCTGTCTGTGTTGTATGCCCCCCCCCGTGTTATACATTGCGTGGTGCACGGGGTTTATAAATGTTAAAACAAAAAAAAAATACCTTGACATGTTTTTTCATTATGATTGCAACAATTAAAACAATATTGTGGCAGTTACTCTTTTCAAGTATAACAATTTCTTTCATCACACTATTTGCCTGCAATAACTAAATTGTAGTTTGCTCGAGATTTGGTCATCTTCCCAGTCGTCAAATGCACCCAGTAAAATGATAAAGTAGGAATGATGTATAGATTTTCACAGGAAGTATACTTTTATTTTAAATCAGATAAAACTACAAAAGTGTAATATTTTTTCTTGGAAATTTCAAGTCAATCAAATCAGGTACAGTTTTACTAAATTTCTGTTTGAATCAAAGGAATGAAATTTTTGTATAAGAAATTTACCGTGTTAAGGTATCCGACTACTTGCGGCAATTTTTTTTTTTTTTAAAAATGGAGGTATGAGAATTTTTTTGTTGTTTTTAGATTTTTATAGTACATTTTAAGAAAAATATGCTAAAATTAAGAAGAGAAAAGTAATTATTATTACTAAAATTGGGGAAAAAATGGATAAAAATTGACAAAAAATAGTATAAACACGGCCCATTCTGTACCAAAAAGTTTATGAACAAATTTTCAATTTCTCAAATCTGATGTGTTACTATGTTATTCATTTTTGAAATGACCTTTAGGATAAGAGATATTTTAATTTTTACAAAAACTAGAGCACTTTATCTTAGTATATGAAATTGCTTAAAAAAAACAGTAATTATATTCACATAAGGGGCTGTAAATTTTGTAATAAAACAGCGATTGATAATTCTGAAGGTTAAAACACTTCTACTATTACACAGAACTTAAACAAAACAATTTCACACAGTTAGTTATTTTCAAAACTTTTTTTAGCAATTGCTGTCCTTGAGCATTTAAAAAACACACACATTTCGAGTAAAACGCGTTTTAAAGTATGACATATCTTGCTTTTAAAGGAAGAGCATCTGCTTTTACTGAAACACTTGTAGTTTTTGTTCTAGTGAACGGAAAATAATACACTTGGTATTTTTATGAAGCTAATAAGATGACTTACAAAAAAAATTGGTAAATTTTTGGCAAAATTAAGAATTTTAGGGTAGTCGGATACCTTAATTAAGTTTGGATTTAGGTGTTTGCTTAAGCAACCACAAGAGTACTCAAACATTCTTTTAAATATCATTAATGAACAGGATGTTTTTACTACTAATATGTGTGTTTTCAAAAAATTAAACAATGTTTATCTCACACTTAACGATATATTCTCTATTATGGAAAAAAAAAAAAAAGTCGCAACTAAAAGATAAGTTAGCCTACTTTCATTTCTATTATAACCTTTCGTTCTTTTCATTCTACTTTGAATTCGATTGTTAGAAGGCACGGAACACGAACTGTATTAAAATATGTAAATAAAATGTGGTATGTGTGTCATAGTTTATTTGATTAAAGTATAATATAGGATGCCTCTTGGCGAAGTTGACAATTTTTTTTTTGGTAATGTGTGAAATAAATCACTAATCTTTTATCATCCGAAATTAGCAATATGTCAAAACCAAAAAATTATAGCATTAAAAAATACAAAGTTTAATATTTTAAAAAGAAAATTTTTTTTAACTTAAGATAATTAAAGAAAAAGTTTAGAAGGGAATTATAAACAAATAAAAAAAATTGAGACTAAGCGTGTAGCTTGATAAAAGAGTAGAGCTGGCAACAACTGTTTTGGTGGCGTCATTCCACACACCTCTTCTATCCATGTGACCAATTTCATCTTAATCGATAGTGTAGTTGGGAGTACCATCTACCAAGCCATCTCTCCGGCCATCTACCAAGGACTTGTGGCGGGTTGAAGCTGTGTTGCCAAAGGTGGGCCAACTCGTTATTGACAGGTGGTCATAATGTTTTGGCTCTTGAGAGTATAACATTGCCACAAAGGCGTTGAATTTTCGAGAGAAAAAAATGAAAATAAGACTCCGCTTGGTTAGAGGATTTTGGACTCGAAATAATTATTTTTCCACAATATAAATAACTAAAAATGATTACTGATAAGTGAATACTGAGTAGTACAATGTGCTTAATGTCAAGAAAATAAAATTTTCTTACTGGATTTGTATTACAATTTTTTTGTTTGTATAAATTTATAGGTTGATCCGTAATTATTATTACCAATTTTAAAAGCATATAATTGCTAACGGTAAATTTAATCTCTTCATTACAAGTTTTATTTTTAAAAAATGAATCGCTTAAATTACCAATCTAACTATTTTTATTAGGGGAAGATTCTCTTATATATGAAGCATTTAAAAATCAGAAAGATATTTTTCTATCTGAACTTTGAAAAGAAATAAAACTTGGCTGGTAATCAAAAACTCTAGGGAAAAAATGTAGACGAAAGAAAGTTCTTTGTAAAAAAGAAGAAAAAAATAAGCTAAAAACACCTACCACTGTAGAAAATCCTCTGCGTCAAAGAACTTTATCACAATCGACAGTTTATTGTCACATAAAGAAAATTGGTTATAAGAAGTGAATAAACTAGTCTATCATCAAATGTTTGCTAAGCGTTGTCATCAAATGTTTGCTTCTGGCTCGAAAATGTCAAAACGTAAGTACTTGAGCATCAAAGAAAAAAAATTTAACTCTCCAGGAAGTGGATAAGGGCGTCAAGAAGAAGGATATTGCTTCAAAGTTTGGTATTCCTATGTTATAAGAAATCGAGATGAGCTAGAAAATTATGATTCATCAAATTCTTCTTCAAAACCTATTAGAACATGTGCTTCTATGCTTTAAATTAGAAAATGGCCTTAAAATTTATTAATTATAATATAAAATTATTTTCTTAATGTTGAAAATACAGTGTATTCTTTGACATTCTTTTTTCTCGTTTTCTTTGCAGTTTTTCTTTCTCTCCTCTTTTTTTCATGGGTAAGATAAAAAATAAATAAATAGATATTAATTTAACAAAAAAGGTGTTAACAATTGCTTTTTTTAATATATAGTGTTTATGAATTTAAAATTTGTTTCATGGGGTTTATAAAGTATATTGAAAGATGAACCTCTATATGACGAATTATCGCTATAACGAACTTTTCTTCGAGATTTAGCGACCTCGTTAAATAGAAGCCCGACTGTATTTTATATAAAAGTGGGGTTTAACATGTTTTCTTGTCAGCCAATCTTCCCTTTTTCTGTTAATAATACTGAGTGAAATCCTATTGAAAATAATAGATAGGAAATCTGAATCCATTACAAAAAAAAAGGTAACTTACCTAAAATTGCATTCAAAAATACATAGCCCACGCTAAATCTGTGTACAATAAACTAGCTATTGCCAGATTCTGGACCCAAATACAAACTCAAAGCCTCCAATTAGTTGAATCGTAGCATTTAGCAAAAGTATGATATTAAGAGTTCTAAATAATTAAATAGTACATGCATAAATACTACTGTTGCTTGTGAAACTCTAGGATTATATTTGTATTCGTCTATAAAATATTGCTATGGTTAAAATAAAACTAAAAGAATAAGTAATTTTAGCTATAATTTGAATATGCAGATATATTTAGAATTTCTTTATTCAAATAACTATTAATAAAATTAATTGGATAGTTTTAAACTAAACAGTATTTAATAAAATGTTTATAATTTATTTTTTCGGATTTTTTCGAAACAAGAAATTTGTTGTTTTATGTAATTATTAATAATATTTCTGAATATTGAAATAGGTACGTTACTTTCCCAATGAAGTTCTTTTATAACATTAAATTTAAATTCGTCTCTTTTGTTATAAATATTAGCAATTATAACATTATCTTTCGATTTAATTTCTATATCAAGAAAATTTGCTTCATAGTTGTTACTGTTTGTCTGTATTAAATAAGGGTATTGAGGATAAAAACTAATATTAAGTTTAAAATTGTCTTGCTTGCCAAAAATGATAATATAATCTATATAATGAAAAATGTAATATTCCGAATCATTATAAATAATGTATGCTAGCTGGGCCACCTTGTGGAAAACCTTTAATCTATTGATAATAATTACCTTTATAATATATATAGTTCTCTTTTAGTACAAACCTAATGAGAGAACTAAAGTTATCATAATTAATATTTTTAAATAAGTTGCTTCTATGTAATTTTAAAAATATTTGTTACCATATCATCAATATCAATAAAGTTGAAAATATCTTCAAAATCTAAACTATAGATTGAAGAAATCCTTTTATCTGTAATTCGTTTAAAAAGCTCTTTACTATTTTTAAGTATGGCTGGGGATTTTAATATTACTTATTGTATCTTGTAACATTTCATTGAAAATTTTACCTAATTTTTAGATATGCACTGGTGTCTAAAAGTTAAGCATAAATCGCAAAATGCGAAAAACATGGAGTAAATATTCGTAAAATTATTCCAAATTTCTTGCGGATATTAACTGGGTGAAGAAGAAACATTAGGTTTATGCAAAACTATTCAGTCGACTACGTCCTGGGCGAAACACCGGCGCATGTCGGAACGCGGAGAAACCGATTCACGCAGCATAGGCAGTTCAGACAAGTTTCCTGCAACTGCTGTGCGAAGGAACGTTGTTCACCATCAAACAAGGTGAATGATGGCACAAAGACGCCAATTGGACATGTTTACGAAAGGGAGAATCGCTGGAATGCTGGAATCCTCACGATCACAAACCGAAGTGTCCCGAATTCTGAATGTGGACCAGTCTGTGATCTCAAGACTGGGGCAGAGGTTTCAAAGAACAAGAGATGTTACCCGACAACAAGTATCAGGTCGACCAAGAGTCACTACCCCTCGCCAAGACCGATATCTGGTAATAAGTGCGCGACGTCACAGGGGCAGTACTGCCAGAGCACTGGGTTCGGCGCTCACAGGAATACAAATTTCGATACAAACTGTTTACATGAGACTCAATCATGCTGGCCTGTATGCCATAAGACCAGCAGTTTGCCTTCCCCTCACGTCTGCGCATAAACGCGCTCGTTTGAACTGGAGTTTGAAACATCAACATTGGAGTGGGGGCCAATGTGATGTTCAGTGACGAGTCCCGGTTTAGTCTGAGTAGTGATTCTCGGCGGGTAACGATATGGAGAGAACGTGGAATACGTTTTGAACCAAGAAACATAACGGAAAGACATCATTTTCCATCAAGGGGAGTAATGGTACGGGCAGGCATCATGATGGACGGCCGCACAGGCCTCCATTTCTTTGACACGGGGTTTGTGACTGACTGCTCAAAGATACAGAGACGAAGTTCTTGAGCCTTATGTTCGCTTGTTTTGAGGTGCTGTTGGTCCTGACTTCATATTCATGGATGATAATGCGCCATGTCACCGAGCGGTGCTGATTGATGGCTTCCTTGAAACGGAAAACATCCAGCGCATGTCGTGGCCTGCGAACTCCCCTGATTAAAATCCTATCGAGCATGTATGGGATATGCTCGGGAGACAAATTGCAGCCCTTTCGCACCCACCAAGCTCCGTTACAGAACTGAAGAGAGCTCTCCAAGAAGCTTGGAACCGTTTGAGCCTACAACTCTTTCATCATCTCATAGCAAGTATGGTAAATCGCTGTGCAGCGTGCATTTTATTTAATGTTTTCTTTCATTTTTTCTTTAAAGTGTGAATCCTTGCTATGCTCAGTTTTCTTTCAAACTGCTACTTTGGATATTAAAATTAATTATTATCATTCTTTTGATTTGTTTCCTTTTTTTATAACCATTTTACACTCGCATATCACGTTTCCCGCCATTCTGATTTACAGTTCCTTCTTTATTCACATAATTATCAATTATGCTTAACTTTTGGACACCAGTGTATGTATTAAAACCATTAATAACTGTTCAAAACTTAACTATGTTTTTATGAAATTTAGGTGTAAGAAATACATGTGGAAATTTAAAGTTATTATTAATTTGTAATATTAATTGTTTATTAAAGGCTAAAATACAATTATTTATTTTTCTATTAGAAATTGATGGCCTAATAAAAGCTGTATTATTATCAAAATATTTGTTAATGATTAAACTATAATAATATTTACATATGAAGGCAAAATTTCTTGGCAATTTATCAACTTATACTATAAAAAAATAATTTTTGTAATTTTTTAATCTGATTTTATATATCTTATAAAAGATATAATTAACTGTAATAAAGTTATATTTATTAAGCTGTTGTGTAACATTATATTTGAATTCTGTAAATGCCTTTAAAGCAGCGTCTCTCAAACTGTGGGGCAACCCCCCCCCCCCTAGGATGGAGAGGGCATATTGAAAAGTCAAAAGCAAAAGTTTATTTAAAAAAATTATTAATTTACTGAAAGTAAACAAATAAAATGCATTCTGATATTATAGGAAATAAATACATATATACACTGATAAAAACACTTATAAATGTATCAGTACTGCACAATGCATTTCATAATTAATTCAGCAATACTAAGTTAAGAACAAGTTTAATAGTTGCCATTGGCCCCAAGGGCTTCTCATATATAAAATTACATACAAAATGAACTCTTACCTAGATAATTTGTACGGTTTATAATTAATCCTTTAACTCCCGATTAAAAGATACGTGATTCGCTCCCCAATGCTACCGTTTTCCACTTAGACGCGCGTATGTGATGTATTGGGGGAGGGAGAAAAATAAATAAGCAAATCCTCTGAAATAAGTATGTCCTTGGCAACCACTATCAGGATCCTTTTATTGCATTCCAAAACCTTTGGAATAACTTTATGAATAGCATTGCACAGAAAATTTTGCTTTTGACTGACTTACATATACGTTCGAGGCAATTAACGCTTTGACGTTAATTGCCTCGAGCTTCGAGCGAGAGGTTTATATACGCCGATTGTACCTTAGAGCTTAAAGTCGTATTGAAGCTTTAGCGTCAAAGTATAGTATTATTGAATACAAAACACTGTTATTGTATGGAGGGGAGGGGGGCGCATTAAAAACTATGATTGAATATTGTGTCGCAAATATTGAAAGTTTGAGAAGCACTGCTTTAAAGGCATATTATATTTAATAGCTATTTTGTAAATGAATTGCTCACATAATTGATTTTTGAATATGTTATTATTATTGGAAATCATTTGTCTAAAATCAGTACCTTTATTCGTTATATTTCTAAGATTATTGTCTTTTACAATATTGAGGTCACCAGTAATAATATGCTCTCTGGTGATGTTTATCAATAAATTCTTTAAATTCAATACATTTACAAGAATTTAAGTTTTCCTGCTTTATAGGCCCATTACAGTTAAAAACTGGTCTATCTATTTTTTATTCTATTTAAAAAAAAAATTTTAATAGTGATATTTGAATTGGGAAAGCTGACGTATGTTTTTTAAATAATTTTGAAAAATAAATATTATTATAGGATTTATTCATATATAATAATGTACAATATTCTGCTGATATTTTGTGTCTGCATTGACTTTTATTTTTGTTTTATGTTTCAAATATTTGTGTGAATGTCCATTATAAAATGTAAAGCGGGGCAATCTTTTAACTCATCTGTATTCTTCTGTGGCCGCGGGAGCCAAGTGGTCTAGGCATCGGATCATGGCTAGCGTGTCATGAGTTCGATCCCAGTCCCATTAAAGACCCGCCGTGTAGGGGAGAGAGGCACGTTAAATCGGTCGAGAGCTCAAACGTCTACCTGTTGGTGTGGTGTGGTAGGAGAGGGGGTGACAGCTCAGGTGTCGTCCGCGTCACTTGACCATGGTTCAAAATGACGCGGACCGTCGCCAAAAGCTCTCGTGTTGCTGAACAGTGCGACGTTAATATTCACTCACTCACTCACTTAGTATTTCTTCTGTAATACATAATTATGTTTTACTTAGTCCAAACATAAACTATATGATGTGTTTAGTGTTAAAGTTGCTCTCAAAACTTTAACATATCTTTAAAATACTATTTTTATAAGAATATTTTTATCTCTACATATATATAATCTCTTAGCTCCAGCCCTTCTAGTTTTTCGTTCATCAGTTTTTCCTATTTTATTTGATAGAAATACGAACAGTTTTTAATACTATTGAAGTTTTAGTGTCAGATCTTTGTTGATTAAATCTAATATTATTCTTATTAGAAATCTGCTCTATACATTCAAATTAGATATGTTTACAAGTCGATAAGTAAACACAGTTAAATGTTTTACAGAAGGTAAATTTAGAATTATCTTTTTGATTTGATCATTTTACATGTTTTACATATATTGTTCCCACATCTTTTGTAGAAGTGAAGTTTTTTGGGGCCAAATGTACTAATTTGATGGTTATCTGAGTAGTTTCTATGATGTGTTTAGTTTCTTTTATAAAATTTAAAACACATTTCGCATTTCTTTCTATTCTACATTATTAAAGTCTTTTATGAGGCGCTTGCTGACCATACATAAATAGATTTTGAAAAATTTTAAGGAATATCAATTTCTCTTACTTTTTCGAAAGAAACTTATTAAAAATCTCAATTGCACTTAGATATTTTATACATTTATCAGAATTTGTAAAGACAAGGGTTGAAAATATATAATGTGAAAAATATTCATCTTAAATATACTCCTCTTTAAACATAAAGCTCTGAAAAATTGTAAAACTATTCTGAAAATAACACAAGTACTTTATTTTGAACTAAGATGTACATAGTAAATAAATTGAAAACATCACCTATCACGTTAAAGATTCTGAAAATTTTATCATTTTAATTATTTAAACCTTGAAATAAAGAGTTTAAATGATAAAAAGTTCTTTTAGAATGTAAGTATTTTATCAAACAACCCTACGAGTTCTTCATAATGAAATAGTACGTACTTAAAAATGTTATCAAGAAATTATTTTTTCTTAATAAATTTATTTTTTTGTATAATGATCCCTTCACCTACTTTGTTAAACAATGTTTTAAGGCATGAAAGTGGAACATTGGAATGTACAGCAGTTGTATGTGGAGAGAGAAGAAATTATTATTAATCGTATCCTACCTATGCGGAAAAGATGTTCTATGGTATGGAGATAAGGAACAAAATAATTTCAAAATTTTATACTGCCACAAAGGGATTGAATATTCAAAATAAGGAAAAAGATTTTGTTTTAGTTAAATATTTTAGACGCAAGTACATTTATTTTTCTACAATATAAATAACCAAATGCGATTACACTTCTAACAAATCCGGTTGGCTACAACCTGACTAAATTGGTATTCCTCTGACTTCTGTGATATGAATTGACTATCTAGAAACCCAAACTTTTTTTTTAATTCCATTGACACCTTTTTGGGTATTCTGAGAAAGGTGTGAACCCCATCACATAACACCAGGGCCTCTTACTGAATTATGGTAGGTATTTGACAAGTCATTCCTTCTTCAAACTGGGTTTTGTCTTGGCGAGTGGTAGCCATGATTAAAGTCAGAAGAGGCTCGACTCGTTAACTCGCTATCCCTAATTTAATGTGTGTGTGTGGCGTATATATTAATTATAAAATATATCTCTTACTTTACCTCAAAATAATAACAAATTCAAAGTAAGATTTAACTACTTGAAAAAATTTGTAAAGATTTTATTATGTTAAACAAAGTTTGATAAAATTATTTTTAATTTATTATGTAAAAATATTAAGTGTATCTACTTTTTGAATCGTAAATTATTTTGCATTATAAAATACATAGATCAAACCTCTAATAAGATTAACATAAGGATTAATCATCCCAGATCTAACGTTCAAAATTTCAAAAGTATAAAAAAAATTCTAAATATTAAGACACATTTAGTTTACAGGTTTTCAAAGTGTCAAATTACCTTTATTAATACTATTTTAAATACAAAACATATAGACTATGGTACGAAGACCACTTTGATAAAAATTGTAATAGAGTGTGCGTGTATATACTAAATGTAATGTACTAAAGTAACACAGGTCTGTTAGTGACGGACTTCATAGTTTTGAACCATGGTCAAGTGAGAAGAACGATATCTGATTTGGCATCCCATCAGTTCAAACATTCACGCCACGTGAACTTTAGGAGTTCGAGCTTCGACAAATTAAATGTGTATCAACTCTTCTATGCAGCGGGTGTTCGATGGCTTTGAATGTTTTTTTTTATTAAGGTCACCGACTAAAGCAACGGGCGGGCTTTTAGCGGCAGACCTCGTAATTTTGAACCTCGGTCAAGTGTCGAGGACAACACCTGAGCTGGCATCTTACTCTCTAAACTTCCACATGAAGCCAACGTGAGGACTTTGAGTCCCGACAGATTTAATGTGCATCACGACTCGACCACGCCCGCCACAAGTTCGCGATCAGGACCACTCGGCTAATGCGGCAAGCAAAAAGCGTCAAGTAATAGCACAAAAATCAAATGTATAAACATCTAACTCCAGGAAAGCAGAGAATTATCACACTGCCTTTTACACATTTAAAGTTTATTCGAATAAATAAGACAATTTTTTAAAAAACTCAATTTCGAAACAAAAATTGAAAGAGTTTGTATATTTTTTATAATATAGAATAGAGTATTGCAATTCCACTCAGTTAAATGTTTTCAATGATCATAATACTCGCATCAGACATTCTGGAAAACACTAATTAGATTAAGGCTGCAATATATGAAGCGATGACGCAGTTGCTGACGTCATTCGTAGTGATCCTACCTCGATTTAAGATGCAGAATGTTAATCCTGAGAATATAAATGAAATGGGCTTACTTACATTATGGTGTCACAAATATTGATTCAGTTTTTTGGAAAATGAAAAGTATGACACAATGTGACACAGTTTATTTTAAATGTATTAATTAAATATTTAAATTGGATGTGTTCGAAAGAAACATTTTTTTGAAAACATTTACAATTCTATTTTCTTTTTGTCTTAGGATGCTTCCTGTCATAAATTACCCAAATATCATGAAGCAATTTCTCTTTGTAAGTTAGAATATGAATTTTTTTACTGAATCAAATACATTGGTTATTTAGCTCATTCGAATAAAAAAAAAAACTTTTTTAGCTTCGATAAAAACCGCACCCTTTCCTTATAAGGGTGGAGTTGTGTCAATAACTGGGGATGACCCACCGTGACCCCGAATCAGAACAAGTAAAGTGCACAATACTTTCTCAGGAATTTCAATTGGCCTTCTTGATTTATGAGTGTAATTCTTCCTCTTTTACTAAAAACGTCACTTTTTCTAGAAACACCGGCATCTGTTGACAACCAGAGAAAAAAAATAGCACACACACAACGCTCTAGAACTTTACGGAAGATTAGATGTCTGCGTGGCAATACCTGAGTAGCCCTCAGGGTTTCAATTTTTGCTTTTCCCTCTTCATTTTCATGACAATCTACTGTAAAAAGACATACATGTCATTTTATCATTATTTACTCTGTTCCGGTATTAGAAAAACAACATTTGTATTACTCTAAGCGTATAATTGGTAAAGTAGCACTTTAGTAGCCGGTAAATTATGTCTTTTTTATACGCAGCTCTATTTTATGTACAATTTGATTTGATTGTTCGAGTTCAGTCGCACAGCGAAATCTTAACAGTAATTTTGAGTCATAATATCAACAAAAAGACCATACATTATTCAGTATTTCCCAAAACTAGATTGCAGATTGAGGTATTTGTTGTTAAAAATCCATCTATTATTTATCTAATTAATTAAATGTGATTGAAATATTTCACAAATCTCTTTTCACTAAAAAAAACTATAATTTAATTTCGAAATATTTTCATCTACTATATATAGTTTTAAAGCAATTCATCCTTCGTCGGGTTAAGGAAATTTAGCGGCTTTGATCAATTGAGATGTAAATTCATTTCTCATTTTGTCTAGATTTACTAATGTTAAAAAGTCTATTTTCGTTTTTGTAACCTCTTGCGCTATTATAACTTTCTACTGTCACATTGCTTAAAAATAAGCGGAAAATTTCCATTAAATTCCCCACTCATTGACATTAAGTATAATTAATTGTAAGAGTTTGTAGTAAAAAGGACTGCTCATGAAAACCATCTACCTTTTGCGCACCATGTAACCACTAATGGATACATACTATGAATAGAAGTGAATTTCATTGTGACCTCATGTGGATACAAGGCTTATCTAGGTGTATTATTAGTGTAATAGCACAGGAAACATTATAAGGTAAATTTTCTTTTATTGGGATTGTAAAAATTACAAAAATTACGTAACAGAATGCCTGAGCTACAAAAATTTGAAAAAATAGGAAAAGTTAAAGTACAAATTTTTTGGTGGAATTGCTTGAAATGTTTCTTGGAACAAAAAGCTTTTCCACATGCGTTACATAAGTGTGTTGCCATTTGTGCTCCATTAACTTCATCACAAATAGATAAATCAGTATCAGAGTGAATGTCATATTCATCGGTTTCTGGCAAATATTCTCAAAAATATAGGATTTCTGGAGATACTAGAAAGCGCAGTCTGGTACGCAAGGGGTTAGAGTTAAACAACTGTGATTTAATAGATAAACTATCTTAAAACTATGCAGATAATATTGATTCTTACTTGACCAAGTTGCTTTGATTTTGAATTTGTAAAGAAAAATCGAAAGGATTAATTAACCTGTCCTTAAATAGCAGTAGAAAGCATCAAGTTAATAACAATAGACATAATATTATAGAGACATTTTATAATATCATTCTCTTTACGACAGTGGTTCTCAAACTTCCAATATTTGCTACACAATATTCCATCAGAATTTTCATCGCGCTCCTCTTCCGTACAATAATAATGTATTGAATTCAGTAATACTATACTTGACGCTAAAGCTACAATGCGACTATAATCTCTTAAGTGCCACCGGCGTATATAAACGTCTCGCTATTCAAAACCACTAATTGCCTCGGATGTAATATACGTCTTTCTGAAGTACGATCCTTACTGTGAACCGCTATCCACAAAATTATTCTGAAGGCTTTGAAATGAAATCAAAGGACCTTGACAATGTTTGTGAAGGATTTGCTTATTTATTCCTTTTCTTAATCCCCCCCCCCTTTCCCAATACATCACATACGCGTGCCTACATGGAAAACGGTGTCTGGGATTGGGGAGTTAATCGCGTAACTTTTTATCGGCAGTTAAGAGATTAATTATAAACCGAACAAATTTTTCAAATAAGTGTTAATTTGTGTATATAATTTTATATATGACAAGCCCGTGAGGTCACTGGTAATTTTTAAACTTGCTCTAAACTTAGTATTGTTAAATTAATTATGAAATGCATTGTGCAGTACTGATATATTTATAAGTGTATTATATCAGTGTAAATGTGTATTTTATTTCTTATTATGTCAGTGTTTTGTTTGTTTACTTTCAGTAAATGAATAAATTTTTAAATAATCTTTTGTTTACGACTTTTCAATAGGCTCATGCCCCCTTCGTAGAGTTATCATGCCCCCAGAGGGGGGAAGCACAGTTTGAGAAGCTCTGCCTTACGAGATTCCCTTTCTAGTTGAAATTGCATCTTAGTTACATCTAATCAATGATACAAAACAAATACACTTCTAAAAAGGAATCAAAGCGAGTCAAAAGACTTTGCAGTGCTGTTATCAAAAGTAAAAGTTTCATAACAGCTCTGATTTTTGGTCGGCAACTGACCCTAAGAGGGAGCCCACGTATCAAATGAGTACGGAAGCAATTAAGGGAAAACGCCCAATTTCACCTCAGTGAACTACTCGTGCGAGTCTCTTTCTGACAGTCATGGATGACACATTATTTAACCGTGTCAGGAAAAAGAAATGGAATAATTCACTAGTTTCGATTTCCATATACTTGTCAAGGAACGATAGCTGCTTTCATTGATGCAATGTTCAAACATTTCGATAAACATTATTTGGTCTTGATTTTTTTAAATACAGTTTTGAAAGTTTGTGTTCATTTTATATTTTTGTTTTTATGTAATTTTCCATATTACTAACAGTTAAAACGATTTTTTCTCGGTAAATCGTACGTTTTAAAGTTTAAAAGAAATATAAAAAAGAATATGCATATATATTAGACCAAAGCGAGTTTTTTAATCTTGGTTTATATTCTTCATTTTTTTTTATTTCGTACATTTTAGAAGTAATATGACTGAAGTGGAAGTTTAGGATTCAACAAAGACAGCTTAACCTTACTTCACAGTTCCAAGTCAATAACAACCTTAAGAGATCCGGCAAATGAAATTTCAAAAAATTATCTATTTTCCCCTTTTTTTATATATTTTTAAGAGTTCAAATATTTCTGTTTAAAATGATATATGACATGAGGAAATACAATAATTAGAAGTATTTTTATTTATTTTTTAATGAAGTTACTCCTTGAGGCGCATCAAATGAGCTCTACTAATAGCACCTGTGTTTTCCCTTGCATAGGTTTCTGATGAGCGCAAATCCATATGATGTTCGAAATTAAAGTGTATTGGGAATATTCAAAAGTGCATGGTTGCACGTTTTTTGTTCAAATGAGTCAGTTAATAACACCTCATGGTCAGTAATTCCGAAATCTACATTTGTGAAATTAAAAACGCTAAAATTGGGGTAAATATGGCTAATGCGCAGTTTAATATGAGTTATGTAGTAAAATTAATGATCTTAAAACATTGCAGTATTGAACCAAGTTATGTGCCATGCTTAAAAAAATTAGATCCACATAGGATTTGTGTAGTCCAACGAAAGCATCTTAAGATCCCCCAAAAAGGTCTAAATTGACAAAAATAATGAAAAAAAAAAAGAAAATTAGAAGAACCTTTTGTAGGAGCATAGGTTAAAGGAAATACTTCATATGCTTCTGGAAAGTACTAAAAAAGTAAATGATCAAAAGTTACAAATTTTTACTTTAAAGCCTGTTTTCGCAAAATGTAATATTTTTATTTTTATTTTGTGTACCTTTTTCTCGGAAACTACTTATTACATAATCCTCAAATTTTCAGTGAGCATACTTTCAACATGTTTACATATTTTAATGGAGGGAATTAGATATATCTAGCAAACTTTTTAGGTAAGGCTTTTTTAAACTAAGTTTTAGGGGGGGGGGAATTGGACATTTTTTGAAAAATTCTTAATTATTTTAATTTTAAACAAAACAATAAAACCCTTCGTTAAAGTTTCATTGATAGTACACATAGTCTTCTGTAAAAATTTTATCCATGAGAAATAAGTAGTTTCTGAGACAAAGATACAAAAACTTACGCAATTTAGCATGGGCTCCTATGGACGTGCCAGGCCCTCTTAAAAAACATCAAAATTTTCTATTTTAGTTCACTGACTTTAGTTCAATAAATTTAAAATCGTCTGAAATTATTGCTAGACATTAATAAGTACATAACAATAGAAATTGTCAGTTCTGAAACTAACCTCATTAAAATAATACTTGGCATATATCTCTGTGCCTTTATTGCACAACACGTGTGACAGCGGATGATATAGAATAGATGTTTAAAATTAAAATATATTTATTTTACATTTTTAATAGGTTCTTATGATAGTTATTTTTGAGGAATGTATTTACACACATAATTATCTCCTGAACAAATTTATAGAAAAATAACGTCGAAAAAAATCTGTCGTTTTTAAAATTATTTCCTCGAAATAAATTTTTTTTTCAGAAAAAAAGAAGAAAGAAAAGAAAACAGTTATACTCTGGTGTATTAAACGTTTTTGACTATCTTCCTCTTGACCAATACACACAAAGATCCGATAACCATATTCGAATATGCCTTTTAATCTTGAACCACCATCAAATTATAAGGTTGAAACCCGAAGTGTCACCCTTCACTCAAAATTTCCACACCACCCTGACGTGAGGACTCCGAACCCCGAAAGATTTAATGCGCTTTGGTGTTTTTTTGGAAGACGATTATTTATAGAAATCAAGAGTACCTTGTGATAAACTCAAATCGATTTCAGATGTGATGCGGAAGTTAGAAAACCGAAACTCAAATTCCTCGAGATTAGGCCGTGATTGAAGATATTCAGAGAATATCCTAATAACTTGCAGATCGTAATTGTAACGGCATTGAAAATCATAGACCACGGTAACACAGTAAGGATGGTCATATGCTGTTTCGAGGCAAGCCATGTTAGTTCCCGCCAGAGAGAGAGATCAATTATCTGAAGTAATAGGCACTTCGAGCGTCCAATTCTTCTCTCAGTATAATGGGGAATTAAAAGATGCAGGATGTCTACCTTATGCTTTGAATATTATTTGATTTTAATTTAGGAGGTATTTTGAAGCGGACACGAAGGCTATTGTTGGTGCACCTCGGTTAAGTGACAAAGACGACACCGAAGTGACTCCCTTTCAACGAATTTCCCCACAACCTCAATGGAAGGACTTTGAGCCTCAGCAGATTTAACGCGCATCAACCCCTCTACACGGAAAGCCTTCAGTAGCACTAGGACTCAAACCTCTACTCAATAACGCCGTCCACAACCATGACCACTCGCTACGGGAGCCTGCTTGAATATGAAAAACACAAAAATCGAATAATCTTCATGTAGCATCTAATGAGTGATGCTGATTCAGAATCAGTCTGATAATTATTACATGGAATAACAAAGTAGTTGTGCCAATACGATATCCAAGTGGAGCATTAACGTCTGGAAAATATATTCCTATATATATATATTACTAGCTGGTATACCCGTTCTTCGCACGGGTAAATTGAAAAATTAAACAATACCTATTGAAGGATAGAGAAGTTTTTAATGAGTTAATTTTACTTGAATTGCAAATTAAACAAAAAAAAAATACTTTTTGCATATCTTAGCTGAACAAAAGATCATATTTGTTAACTTTTATGTCTGTAGATCTAATAGCTGAATAGATCTAATAGCTGATTTTTTTCACGTAGTGTAAAAAAAATGGCTATTAGGCACGCAAATTTCGTCTTCGTTCCACATTTTGTCGTACCTTTTTCTCAGCCAATAAGCAACCGATTGACCTCGGGTTTTCGGCATTGGGTCGCATTTGTGCCCCAGATGAGCCGAATCATATTTAAATTTAATACTTTTAAAATTAAAAAAAAAATTTTTTTTTTATACTTTCTTATTGTAAAAAGTTCATTAGTTGCATTATTGTAAAATACAACATGTGAAAAATGCGCTAAAATTCTTGGCCATGCCAATGATTGATATCTTGTTTTTTTATTTATAACGCCCTTGTGGGTCGGTTTTTGCAAACACCTTCCTAAGCTTATCTCTGCTCAGCAAAAGTAACATATTGTTACAAATTTTGTGAAATTAATACTTAAAATAGTGTAAATAATTTATATCTGGATGTGTATATGTTTATATTACTTTATGTTGTATTTATTTTATGTTAAAATAGAAATATTTCGAAAGCAACGCCGTTCTTACATTATAATGGGGATTCAATGGAACCAGAGCGAAATGTTGACGGTTGAACCACACACACAAGTTGGCATCCTTTTTGGTGATCATGTTGACAACTTGGCGATTGATTGAACAGTGCAGAAGTTTCTTTGCTGTAACGCCTCCTGGTGTAGAACTGTAACAAAGAAGATAGCACAAAAACCTTCTCCACAAAAAATACATATACATGGCAATTTTCATACTGATCGGTTGAATGGTGTTGGAGTGTGATGCAAGGTCATATATACAAACATCCATTTTATATATAACATTATATAAATATAACAATACCATTTTCATAGTTATAGTATCATTTATTACAAGATTAGCTATAAATCATCAAAATCAATTGATAGTATTCAGAGATGTGAGTAATAACGCTATTCCATCCAATAATAATATGATTTCGAAGAAATTGAAAATAAAATTAATAAGTACACATACATGCACACACACACACACACAAAATATATATATATATATATATATTGCGCATTATTTCTTTACTTTAAGAATACTTCTCACCAAAACAAGATATATTAAGCAATAACAATAAAGATAAAGTCAATTTTTTCTTCTTTTGAGAAAAATGGGACTTCCTTTAAACAGAAATATTTTCAAACAGTCATTACTTGATTAAATTTTATAAAGGTGCCTAATTTTATATATGTTTGATTATTTTGGGCTGATTTTACTTCATTTGGATAAAAGGGTTAGTTTATTTTTGTGACGAGAAAGGACAATCTAAGTTATTAAGATTAACAGTTTGGTAGCTGGTGATGTAAAATCGTGTCACGGGTTTGAGTGCTGATTCTATTAAATATTAGTTTTCAAGATAGTTAGATCTTTTAAAGTCAAATAGAGCTAAGATTCAAAGATTTTATGTGAGGATGATGGCTAGCAAAGTGACATAGTTTAACTACGAGACTTCAAGGCCATTAGTATGTTGTTCAAAATTCGAGGTCCATTGCTACTAACCCTAACGTGTTTCTATAAAGACACTTATTCAGAGGAAACCAAATCAAATAGACGTTTTTCCTAATAAAATAAAGATCTATAGAATTGCGTCACAGAATTGAAAGATACAGAAAAAGAGTTTTCTCTGCTAGAGATCGATCGAAACGTGAAATTTAAGTCCCTAAAGAATTTTTTCTTGCTTTTTGAAGATTCCTTTTGTTTCACCTTTGCAATGCAAAAGACCTTCACATTTTTCAAGGAAGATGTTCGTCGCACATGCAAATTTTTAGAAAAACAGTTTGACCTTCACTCATATGAAAAAATCATCCTCTTTATTTGACCAAATGTGTTTTTGATATTGTGTGACCTCTCCCATCACACCTACCCTATAACTGCACTGTCTCTTGATCAGTTGTGGCAGAAGAGCTACGTGTCTTCAGATAAGGATTTTTTTACCGGTGTCCTTGAAATCAAATATAGGCACCGCCTTTTAGATAATTTCAGTATAAAAGTGAAGATGGTCAACTCCCATGTGTCAATTTCTTAAGGTCATTATTTGTGATACAGAATACGATTCAAGCGGTCACGATGAAAGCTGTGGTAAGGGGACATATCTTTTGCTTCATTTTCCATTTTATATTAGAATATTATTAATTTTCTAATATATCACGTGGTTTATAGATTCCTTGATTGTTAGATACATTTAAAATTACAAAATAAGGTATTTGAATCCTAAAAAATACAATATTTTTTATGTATAAAATAGAAGCGAAAAAAATATGATTCACTCCTACCAGTCATTTAGGAGTTCAATTAGAAAATAATGTTTAGTTCTTTTATATTTTTTAAAATCTTGGTCACAATTATTTTTATGAAATAACATGATGTATATAATTAATATTGATTTATGCTTAAATGTGGATTTTTTCCCCATCACATTTTATTATACTGAAGGAATTTTAAACGTAGCATTGGATTCCATAGAAATTCTTATGATCCCTGCAAGTTTTTATGTATTGCATGTATTGTGTTAAGCACATCAAGTATTGCATAAATTTTGTGTGTGTGTGTGTGTGTGTGTGTGTTGTGTGTGTGTGTGTGTGTGTGTGTGTGTTGTGTGTTGTTGTGTGTGTGTGTGTGTATATCATCCATTGGTTATATTTCTAACAGTTGCGGGAATATATTTGAAATGGTACTTGTGGATAGTCCCCTTCCTAATTTTAAATAGGAATTTATATGATGTTTATTTGAGACATAGAGCTTTAAGATTCAATATTATGAGGTGATGTTACCAATGTTACGTAATGGTACAATGGTACAACAATGTCTTCCAGAATACAATAGTTTAAAAGTAAAGAAAAAATTTTAACACTGTCTTATGGGAAGTAGACTAAATATCCTTGTTTCCTGCGTTCAATTTAGTATTCATTTTACTTTGAATGCTCAAATAAATTTAGATTATATATATATATATAATTGAAAAAGAAATTATGGTAAGATAAATACTTTTTGGCAAAGTGTATAAAACTGTGGCTTAAATATGTGAAACAGAGTTTTAAAACTTTTTATATAGTAAAGATGTATTATGATTTGACTTTTTGAAAATAAGGTTTATATAAAAGATGAGGTGGCTCTAATGTTTCTATGGAACACAACTTGGTAAATAATCATCGTAAACTTCGTCATGAAAAAAATATATTCTGCGATAACAACTTTTAAACACCTATGACGCACGAAGTGATCTTTTGTATGTATAATACAAGTTAACCTTTTAATTTTCGTAATTTCATTTATTGCATCTTATAACTTCTAAATAAAACTTTTTTTGCTTCGAACACAAACTATTTACAATAAAAGGAATTACAAAAATCCTTAGATTAAGCAACTGATTATCATAAATTTGTTTTTATGGTATTTTTGCACGTTGATTATTTTTATTGATCTCTTTGTATAGCTTCTATGCCTGCTAGTTGAAATATATACTTCTGTATTTTTTTTGGAACACCTCAAAATTTTGATTTGGTGAGGAAATAAGGAGATTAAAATGCTCTGTTATAGATTTCGTTCTTGTCACCCAACCATAACTTGTAAAATTCCTTAAATGTTAGAGGGGATTGACTAAGTATGTAATGTTATCCGCCCAATGAAAATCCAGTCTGAAGAAGTCAGAGAAGATTCATTGCACCGCTGACTTAAAAAGTCGAGCAGAAGAATCAGATCCGTATAGATATCTTTTCTAGAGAGAGATCCATACAGCTCAAGATGGGATAAATCTGGCAGTGCTAACACCTGGTACAGACGGAGAAAATCTTTTGGTTCTCTGAGAACAAGAAGCACTTAATAGGACCGAGTGTGGCATGGGAGTCTCTATCACACTTGAGGGTAATAAGTATTTCAAAAGTAATGCACACACTGCTTATTTAATTTGTAACTATGAGTTACATAGTTCTTAAATTATAGGTATATGAGCTTAGACTTTTAGATGGCAAGCAGCCCACTTCTAATTCGGCTCGGTTGCTTTGAGGTAGCATGTCCGCCTCGTAAGCTCAAGGTTGAGGGTTCAATCTCGGCTGGAGTCAATAAATTTTTTCTGGATGCAAAAGTCATAGGTATGCATGTCGTATGATTATGTGGCATGTAAAAGATTTCTTGAGTATAAATTTGGTTCTGGCTCTCAAGGCAAAATTTAGCATCCGGTGAGAATGGGGACAGAATAAATTCAAGCGTCAAAAAGTTGGTAGCAGGAGACCAAACTAGATGGTGCCACCAATGAAATGGCTCTCCCAATTGGTGACTTGACATGCCTGCAAAGGTTTAGCTAAGAAATCAGCTCATTAAAAAAAATTTCTTAAAGCTTGAAAGTTTTTCCCCATCTCTTCTGGATATCCTGTGTTTGATGCTACTATTAACCACCAGAAAAGTACACATAATCTGCACCATATGACTTGATATAATTTCATAGAGCTGTTTTCTCCTTGCCTCGCTCATAATTTGCTTTTATAATAAATATATTCATTTTAAAACCTAATTTAAATTTCCTTTGTCAATAAAAATTGCCTGATGAGCATCAAATCGACCAAAGAATGTTTCAAGAATTTTGCTATTAAGTTAAACTGTGTTCAATATATTTTGTTCTTTCTTTATGGGTGGACTAAAACGCATTTGTAATATTGGCCCCTGTTTATCTCAGTTTGCTCTCACCTTGGCGGTCCTGGTGCTCGTATCTTGCGTCCACTGTGAGGAAAAAGCGAAAGAGGACAAGGCCGAAGAGAAGAAGCCAGTCGAGAAAGTGGTGTGGCCCGGACTCTACTCCTGGCAGTTTCACCCCGCCAACTTCAGAGCACCCGTGCATGTAGTACCCTTGCAGTACCAGCCCGCAGCACACACCTGGTGGTGGTGAGCTGATAAAAGAACATGAACGTACCTGGTAAGGGAAATGTCGAAGTTTTCATGGAATTATTTTTGAAAACAATTTAATAAAATGGCGGAAAATATTTGACATCTGTGTGATTAATGTTTTTAGCCACAAAGTAACTATTCTTTTAGTCATTAATAAATTATACGATAACTTCTAAAATATTTACTTTATCAATAACGAATTTTATTTTCAAAAATATTCTATAACAGTGAGGTAAATTTGTCTTACTATTCATATTGGACTAGACTATAACTCGTAGAAAAATTAAATAATTCTTTATTAATCCAATAGTGCGTTATAATTATTTATATACGTTATCAGGAACTTGAGAAATATTTGAAACAGAATCAAATTTTCAAGAATTTTACTAGAGTTGAGAGATTGCCAAGTTTATCTCGAGAACTACTTCTTAAAAATTTGGTTTTCCTCTTGACGAACTTTTAGATCAAATGAGTTTTCCCTGTAAAATTTTTGCTTAAGACAGCGGACTTAGAAAATTATTAGCCGAGATTACTAATAGAGTAAATCACAGTGAGTTGCCATGTGTAAGAACAAGAAACATAAATTGAACCGCGTCATACACGAAATATATTGTTTTACATTTAATTAAGATATAAATTTCAAAATCTTACAAAAAATTTTTGATTCTTTAGAGAGGACGATTATAATGTATATATATTCGTATAATTTATAAATATTTTTATAGTATTGTGTTTAGTAAGCATTTTTAAAGCACATCATTTCATAAATCAGATAGAAAAATAAACAGTCGTATATGTCTATTTATAAACGTAAATTTTTGTTTACTTAATAAAAACAGTGGTATATAATTAATACTGTTTAAAAATTCATTAAATATTGCTTAGGTCATGAGTACCCAAGTATTCTTCATGCTTGTATTTATAAGGTTCAATATTATTGATCTATTTTAAGCCTTATTTATTTATTTTTTGTACTTTTTAATATTACTTTCGCTAGATGGAGACACTTGTTATTTTATTTGTTTTAATTTTTATTTTTATTCTTTATTTTTATTTATAAGCCTCTTTCTCTGCCAAAAAATATTTTTTGTATTTTTATTGGGTTTTCATTTTTTTGTAGTTAAAATAATGTGTGTTTTTTAGAATTGTTTTTCACAATTTTTATTTTAGTGTGCACCTGTTCAGTTGCTTGGGTGAACTATAATTGAATTATTTATTTATGATATCACTGTTCAGTTTATATATATGTTTTTTTATTTTGATTTCGTTTTAGATTTTTTATGGTATGTAGATTAATGTACTTAGTATTTTAGAAATTTTATTATTCTTCATATGCTGCTTTCTATTCCTTTCAATCCAGTGGTACAAACATAGGGGATGGTTGACTGGCCTTAAAATTATGTTTAATCTTATAACCTTTTGGTTTATGGGAATAAGAATTTATTT
>BMAO01037222.1:0-35751 GCA_019973975.1 Trichonephila clavata
TTATATTAATTACTAGCTGTTACCCGCGACTTCGTTCACGTAGAAATTTACAAAAAAGTGTTTTGTTCAATTCACAGATCTTACGAAAACTTAATAATTCTGTATTCCACGTTAAGAAAATACATACACACTATATATATATAGAGAGGAGAGAGAGGAGTTTAATGTCATTTTTTTACTTTGTGAATCAATGTTTTGTTTTTATATTTTTGTGTTCTTTCTGCTTTTTGGTGTTTATTGTTTTATTTTTTTTATTTCTTTGTTTTTTGTTAATTTTTGTGTGGTTTTTTTCGTATAAATTTATTGAACATCCTCTCTATATACAGTATTAAATTTATTGAAAAATCTCTTTATATACAATAATTTGGTGTACGATTTTCTTGAGCTAAAACAAAAACGCCAGTGGCATTCCTCGCACGTGAACATGCCACGTATAGTTGGCCATGTGAAAAGCAACTCTTAGTTAAATCTATGTCAACTTTGCTTAACGTTTGCCCTTGTGACTTGTTAATTGTCATAGCCAAAGCTGACACTTACAGGGAATTGTAGTCTTTTGAATTCAAACGGGAAATTCGATGGTATTATGGGAATTCGTGGTATAAGTACTATGTTACCTTTTCCGCATCCGGATATTATACGACCTTCTATAACGTTACTTTGCAATGACACTACTCGCAATCTAGTACCATTGCAAAGTTTTGGTGGGTTTAAATTACGGAGTAGTATGATGGGAACGCCAATCTTAAGTTCTAGCTTGTAAGGAGGTAGACCAGGCACAATTATACTGTTTAAAAATTCTGTTGGATAACTAACCGTTTCATCCGGATTGCAAACTGTATTGATGGAAAGGTATGTTTGTGATTCACCAGGAAGCTTATTTAACATGCGCTGATTAAGCGCAGTAACCTGGTCGTTTATAGGTGCTAAAATGGATCTTTCACACAACCACGAATCTTCTTTTATATTGAGATTGTGAACATCATCATAAATGCTATGTTTTTTATCAAAATCTGAAATATTTTCATGAATAAAAACCTAACAATGTTTAACATCGATTTCTAATTATTATACTTAAAGTTCAGCTGTTAAAGTTTAAAACAGCTTAAATATAACGAATGAAAAAAACTCACAATTAAGAAATTAAGAACAATTTGAATTAAGAAAAACAGAGAGGTAGAAAAATGAAAGATACCTTGAAAATTATTATTCTTCGATTACAATATAAATATTAAGCAAATAATAACTATTGTTTAAATGTGACTAAAAATGTAAATAAAAAAAAAGAGAAAGGATTAAAACTTATCAATTTTTTGTTTCTTGCATTGCTTTTTGCTTATGAAGCCTTGACTATTTATTGTTTTTAAAAGTGCATCCGAAACAGCCGATGCTCTACTTAACTGAACAGTGAGATAACTATCATAAAAAAAAATTATGGCACGTGTCAGCGAATTATGATGTGCGCGTATCACTGTTATGTCTCATGAAGAGCATCGGTCGCCAGTAACCAAAACAACGACTTCATTAGCTCAGCTTGGCGTTCAATTTGGCGTTCATCTTGGCATTCAGTTTCACGTTCACCCGTATAGTTTCCGTTCCCGCAAGAATACGGGAATAAAATATAGCCTATGTTACTCCCCGTTAATGTAGCTTTCCATTAGTGAAAGAATTTTTAAAATCGCACCAGCCGTTTCCGAGATTAGCCGGAACAAACAGACAGACAGACAGACAGATAGACAGACAGACAGACAAAAATTTTAAAAATTGGTTTTTTTTTATGAATACCGTATATACTTTTAGTGCATTAAGTAAAAAGCTGCTAATTTGAAATTACAAACAGACACTTCAATTTTATTTATTTGTATAGATTACAAAAATAATTATATCAAGAAAAAATTATTTTTCCTTCTTTATAATTTTCTATTGAAATGTTTAGCCTTATTTGCTTCTAAAAATAAACGCGTTTCTGCTTCAGATTTATGTATTAAATTGACCTTCATTGACAAAAAATGACCTTAAATTAACCTTCAAAAACTCAGTGAAAATATTAAAACTAGGACGCGTAGAAAATTTTTTCATAACAAGCAACTGGTTTACAACATAACTAAGAGAAGACAATAACAAACGAGTGTGTTCTCCACTGTTTTGCGACTGATCACTCGCGTTTGTTCGTCTTCATAGTGAACTTTGTTATTTTGAAATAAAATGCAAACTATTTTGAGATTGCTGGATTGCCTAAAATATTTTGTCATGTACCACTGATGGCACTCGTACCACTGGTTCGCCACCACTGGCCTAGGGTGCTCAACCTATACATGTATATGAAAAAAGAGACTTAGTCATTTACTTGTCTACATCTCCAGAACTACTACATTCTTACAATTTTAAAATTTGATAAGCATGTTGCTTTTCCTTGAGTAAAGATAAATAGCCTCTCAAGAGGTTTTTGGGGAGTGGGACTCGTTATAGGGCCTTAAAGATAAAAATAGACTACTAATTTATAGTAGCTAAGTGTTTTCAGTTATTAGACGTGCAGATGTGAAATAGAGTAAGCATGTATCTTTTCTTGAATAGAGATCTGCCACACACACACACACACACAAAAAGGGTTTTTTCGAAAATCGACGCCCGAGGTGGGTTGCGGAGGATTATGGTTCATAAATATGGACAAAACAATTCCATTTTTCCCCCAAATCTTAGACCTACAAATTAGGAATTTGTCAAGCATCTGTATTTTGTCGAATAGAGATGCATTACGAACGGGTTTAAGGAGGTCAATTTCCAAGAGTTGGGAGGGAGGACTAATGGGGCATATAGATAAAAACATTACTGTTTTTGAACTATTAGACTTGTAGTCTTGAAATTTTGAAATAGTGTATAGTGGTTGAATGGGAACCCCTTAGGGTGTGTTTTATGAAAGTATGCTCCCATAGTAGGTTGTTGGGGAAATAACGAGGTTTTCTAAGAGCGTACAGATAAAAGAAAATCTTATTTCTTAAGTATACGACCTATAAAGATGAAATATGTTTAGCCACATTTATTTTGAGTGGAGATTTTCTAAAATTTGTAATTGCGGAAACCGACTCTGAAGGTAAGTATATTAAAACTGATATTTCCTACAACGCTGTATTAATTAAGATAATTAGTAGTGTTTTAAAGTGCTCGCAAAACAAGAAAAACAGTTTTCAATTTATATTAACATCATATTAATTACCGAGTTTGGAGGTTGTTTTAAAAGAAATTTACAGTAATTATTACTTAATGCACAATGCTTCCCAAACTTTCAATATTTGCGACCAATATTCAATCATAATTTTCATCGTACCCCTTCCTTCCGTACAATAACAATGTATCGAATTCAATAATGCTATTCTTTAACGCTAAGGCCACAATATGAGTTAAACTTCTCAAGTGCCAAGTTTAACCTCATAAGCGACGTATATAAAAGTCTCACTCAGCCAAAGCGCTAATTCGGCCAGACGTATATATACGTCTTTCTGAAGTACGTATATTCCCCTGCACTGCTATTGATCGAAATATTCCGAAGGCTTTGGAATGTAGTAAAAAGGCCTTGACAGGGTTTATGAAGGATTTTCTTATTTATTCTTTTTCTTAATTCCCCTTCCCAATACATTATATACGCCTACCCACATGGAAAACGGTGGCATTGGGGAGATAATCACGTATGTTTTAATCGGCAGTTAAGAGATTAATTATAAACCGTACAAATTATCAAAAATAAGTGTTAATTTTTGTATATAATTTTATATAAGACAACCCACGGGTCATGGTAATTATTAAACTTGTTCTTAACTTAGTATTGCTAAAATAATGATAAATACACACATTTGCAGTACTGATATATTGATAAGTGTTTTTTATCAGTGAAAATGTGCATTTATTTCTTACTATGTCAGAATGTATTTTGTTTATTTTCAGTAAAATAATAATTTTTTAAAATGATATTTTGTTTTCGAATCTTCAGTGCGATCGCATCCCCTTCGTCCAGTTATCACACCACTCTCGGGGGCGCGACCCACAGTTTGAGAAACCCTGACTTAATGTTAAAAAGTCTTGTTACGTAGTGAGTGAGTGAGTGAATATTAACGTCGCACTCTTTAGCAACTCGAGGGTTTTGGGCGACGGTCCGCGTAATTTTGAACCATGGTCAAGTGACGCGGGTGAAACCTGAGCGGAAATAATTTACGAATTTACGAATACTCTGACGATACTAGCTGGAATATTCTTTTAAATCCTTTTTCTAAGATATATGGCAGCACGGGTTCTATGATGATTATTTTAGCGGAAACGGCGAATAGTTTTTTTTAAAGCAGAAGTTGAGTTTTCAGCTGACGGCTTTTTCAGCGGATTACGAAAATTGTCATATTTGTTCCGAAAAAGTGGTAAAAGTCAAAAGGTGTCCTATTTTTTTATGTTAATGAAGACCTAAGAAAATGATTTGACTGTTTATTTTAAGTAAACAGAGTATATAATTAATTTTACAGTTGAATATCTTTGATTAATTAATTAGCTCTAATGGATTAAATTTCCCTAAGTAGAGTACTTTTTTTATGCATAACCCTTGATTTTCCATGTAGTGATTCAAAAAAAAAAATATCGCATGAAAAAATCTGCTGTAAACCCTAATGCGGTAGATAAAGGGTTAAAACAATGGACTTGTGGCGGTGGCTCCTATGTGAGACACTAACTGCTCCTGGACTGAAATGATCATTTTGGCCTAGGGGTGGGGTGTATGCTTTCGGAACGGAAGGTACCCAGAACGAATACTCCTTCATTGGTGACCCTGTGGATTCGAACAGCAATCATGGTGCCATCTATCCACAACATATGAAACCAAAGTCGTCTCACACATGACGCAACTAAAAGTCATCTTACTCGTGACGCAACCTTCAGCCGTCCCTTACGAATGACGCAACCAGCAAGCCGTCACATAGTGACGCAACATCTTACACGTTCGCCATAACAACGATATCGTTCGTTCACCGTACCAACTCACTGGTGAAGGAGTGTATGGCGGATGTCGAAAAAAAGACACTAACTGCCTCTGGACTGAAATTGTCATTTTGGACTAGGGGTAGGGCGTGTGCTTTCGGAACAGAAAGTTCTGATAAAATGAATCATCTTTCAGGCTACTTAAATATATATATACAAATATTAATATATATATATATATATATATTCAAGCTATTTGTTCCATTTTAAAAATTGGATATTGAATGCCAAGGCATAATGGTACGCAAACGCGAAAAAACAGTTAAACTAACTCTGCATCAACTAATATTCTACACAGAAAAAGTATTTTCAATTCGAATGCCGTTTCCTTAATCATTAATGCTACTTTTTAACCAGTTAGTGACACATATCCATACAAACGGTCTCGCTCAATAGTAAATGTCTTACAAAAAAGTAATAAGCGAAAGTAGTTTATCATTTACTTTGTACAATCCTATCAGTATGTTATTTATAATACAAGAAGTTTTATTTATGTTCCGAATAGTTACATGGAAGATAAATATTGCATTGCTTTTGGCAGGCTACCAAATCGCTACATGTGTGAAACGCCTCGTTTGAATTAGACAAATAGATAAAGATTTGAACATGTATTACGTAATCTTACGAATCTATATCTAGTTAGCTTCTCTCACTTCGATCTAAATATATATGTTATACGTATACCATTTCAAAATGCTTTTATCATCCTTTATTTCTTTTAAGAATAGTTAAAGTGTTCTAAATTTGACTACAGAAGATGCATAATTTATAAGTTGTCTCCGAATTTTTTCAGTTAGTTGATTTATTTTTGCTCCATGGATCTTAATTCTAAAAATGTTTTCTTCTTTTCCAAACATTCAAAAAACTGAAGCAATTGCATTTTTTATACAATTTTTTTTCCATAGGGGTCGAAGTAATAAAATTAACATGCTTTGGCATGTACTATATCCCATAAAAGCAACCGATATTGGAAATTTACTTAAATTTAACTTCGAATAAGACGATTAAATTGTTGGATAATATCTAGCCTCATTAACTATTCATTAAAATTTTTTATCATATTTTTTTTCTTTTAAATTGTTATCTTTCTTTTTAATTCATGAAAAGGTTCATTTTAGTTTTATGAGTACCTACAAAGAAAATGTGCATAAACAAATAAAAACGAAACATTAAGGTATACCACTACCCTAAAATTGTGAATTTGGCCAATAATTGACAACTTTATTACGCTTTTATGTTATAGGCCATCTTATTAGCTTTATAAAAATACCAAAGGTATTATTTTCTATTCACTAGAACAAAAGTTGCACTAAAGCATATGCCATTACTTAAAGCAAAGCTTCATACTTTAAAATGAGTTTTACATGAAAAGTGGGTTTTTTTTTATATATAAATGCCCAAATAATTAACTGAAATTTTTGTGTGTGTGTTCTATACAATAGTAAAAATGTTTTAACCATCAGATTTATCAATCACTGCTTTATTACAAAATTTACAGCCCCTTATGTGAATAAATTCACTGGTTTTTGATGAAATTCCATGTAATAACTAAGATAAAGTGCTGTATTTTTGCAAAAATTACAATATCTCTTATCCTGATGGTTATCTTAAAAATGAATAGCAATGCAACACATCAAAATTGAAAAATTGAAAGTTTTTTCATAAAGTCTTTGTACAGAGTAGGCCCTGTTTTTGTTATTTTTTGTAAATTCTTGCCAATTTGTTCCTATTTAATAATAATAATTTCTTTCGAATTTTAGAATATTTTTCTTAAAATGTACTAAATAAATTTTAAGATTACAAAAAATTCCAATCTCCCTATCTCCATTTTTTTTCTAAAAAAAATACTGTCGCAAATGGTAAAATACTTTAAATGAATTTTAGCTATCTACATTTAAAACTTAAAATTATTAATTGCCTACTAAAAGTGGATGCTACTTTTTACCGAAATATTATAAACATTGGGGAATTTAAATTTAGAAAATAAAATAGCTTCTTATATTTACTTTTAGAACAAGAAAAGAGAGAGGATTCTTACTTTCTATGAAGCATACCTGATGATTGGTATTGTATTTCGGAAGAGCAATTAAGATCGGAGAATAAGATTGTGATTAAAAGAATAAAAATGCACCATTCATCAATATATTAGAAGCAAAAAATTAAAAAGCAGTTTTTGGTTAGATATTTTTCTGCCTTTGTTGTAATTAATCATTTTTTAAATCATGGTATATTCCATTAAGAACTCGAATTAAAAATTGAAAACTAGTTTCAAAAAGCACAAAGAATATTAACATATAAATTGGAACGTAACAGAATATTATATAGTCAAATTTTAATAAGCATCTATTTTATTAAGATTAAAATTTATACTTTTCTTAGTATTTTTAATACTATATTAATGAATTTAAGGGATTTATGGAATAAATAAAAATATTTGTTGAAAAAAGTTTATTGTTTGGCTCAACGTTCTACCTAGTTGAAAAAATATTGTGTTTTACAAGCCACTAAACGACCTAGTATGAAAAAATTTACTCTTCGCAAGAAAAATATATCCTATATAATTCAATTTATATAATTTTAGTAATTATTTTTAACAAGATTATTTCAATTCATTCGTAATCCCTTTTTCTCGTTTTATTTAAGAAATAGTTGTGACGGATCTATAAGCTTTCTTCCACTAACTCCTTTGGATTCCTTTAGGGCCAGCATTTGTTCAACCAACTTTATCCGAGGAAAGAAAGCATGATTATGCAAATTAAGTATATATACATATTCTGTATTCACGAGTTTTGAGAGTTGGTGATGTGAGAATTAAAAGTTAGTAAAGTGAGAATTGAAGGTTTGTAAAGTGAGGATAGCTTGGATGTGAAGTGAATAGATGAGAAGCAAGCAACCTGCAGTAGTACGTATACGTAAACAGTGTACGACGTGAAAAGTTCTTAGTTTCACTATTGGAGAAGTGTTTGAGGCCACGTCTAAGGGGTTAAGGGATTGCAAGACTTCAGTTACTGTAATCTTATTTCAAGTAGAAGTTACAGAGTTAAATTAATCGCGTGGTTCTAAATTAAACAAGCTTTGTATAAGTTATCATAAGGGTGGATTTGCATGATCGTATATATTATCCCCACGCTATCTTGTCACACCTTCGTTCTCTAATTGATTAAATTTATCTTAATTAGAGTGTTTTTGGGTCTGTGTTGAATATAGAGATAAATAAGTAATTGAAGTTCATCCTGTCGTCTGATCATTTAGTTCCTCCCACACATCTAGACGGGTCACAGGGAATAAGGAATTTAAATTCCTTACATAGTCCATCCCTTATAGTTCCTATGTTTAATTACATGTTGTAATTATGTCAGTATTTCTGAAACTGTGGAACGTGCCCACCTAGGAGGGCGTGATAACTCTACGAGGTGGGCGCTTGCAAATTGAAAAGCCCAGAACGAAGGATTATTTAAAAAAATAATTCGTTTACTGGCAATAAACAAACAAAACACATTCTGGTATAATAAAATATAAAATACACACCTGTACTAATATAATGCACTGATAATTTTATCAGCACTGCACACAATGTACTTTATAATTAGTTTAACAATACTAAGTTAAGAACACGTTTAATAATTACCAGCGTCTCCATGGGTTTGCCATATATAACATTTTTACAAAAATTATATATATATATACATATAACACTTCTCTCTCTTGATAATATGTACGCTTTATAATTAATCCTTTAACTGCCGATTAAAGGTTGGGGGATTCGCTCCTTAATGCCGCAGTTTTTCCTGTAGTTGAGCGTATGTGATGTATTGGGGAGGGGGATTAAAAGGAATAAATATAAGTAAAACCTTCTCTGAAATAAGTAAATCTTTCACAAACACTGTCAAGGACATTTTATTGCATTCCAACGCCTTCGGAATAATTTTATGGGTAGCAATACACAGAGAAGATCGTACTTCGAAAATGCGTATATATACGTCCGGGGCAAGTAATGTTTTGGCTGAGTGATACGTTTATATACGTCGGTGACACTTAAGTGGTTAAAGTCGTATTGTAGCCTTAGCGCCAAAGTGTAGTATTATTGTATGAAGGGAGGTGGCGTGATGAAAATTATGATTGAATATTGGGTCTCAAATATTGAAAGTTTCAAACGGACTGAACTATGCAATTATTTCACCAGTTTTCCGATGGGTCTGCTGTTTCCTTCCAAGCACGTCGTAGATGGGCTCTACTGATAAAGGCCTGATCACCTGATAGACCACTGGACTATTAGTATGATAAACAAGATTTACAACAAACATTTTACTCCTTAACTGCTGATTGAATAGCACGTGATTCACTGCCCAGTGCCATTGTTTTTTACATAGAACGCGGTGTATTGGTGGGAAAAGAAAAAGCACAAATAAGTCTGAATTTTTTCTAAAATATTTAAATCGTTCACATGAAATATCAAGGTCATTTTTTTGCGTTAAAAGGTTTCGGAATAATTTTACCGTTAGTAGCAAAAACAGGAATAGTATTTCAGAAAGTCGTATATATACGTCCGAGGTACTTACTGCTCTCGTTGATTGCAACGGATATATACGCTGTTGGCAGTTAAGAGGTTAAAAGTTCCTGAAGGAGAAATACCTAATACATTACCTATGTAGTCCGAGTTTTTCTGTCTTTCTTAACAACATTTCTTACACCTTTCTGGTTTAGGTGCTCTGAGATCCGAAATTTCATCTTTTGCAGATAGTAACTTTTTGCTAATTGTTATTAACATATTCTTTTTTTCTCCTAAAATATCTATGGTTTTCGATAAGATACTTTCCAACTTCTTTTAGAAAAAAATTCATTTTGTATAGCGTGTGCTCATTGTGTGATTAATGGACATGCATTAAAATAAAAAAACATAATTGCTGCTGCCTCAATGATATAAAATATAAACACACACCATCTATATCTTTTGCCTAATTGTTCCATCGGATCTACTTCAAACTTAATTTCATTACAAACTTTATATTTTAGGCGTATGATGACGTTGCGCTTAACTTGCGAAGTATGCGGCACCGAATTGTCAACCATTGTTATAAAGGTAATTTTATTGACCTATCAATTTATAATCAACATATGTTATAAACCAAGGGAGCAGTGAAAATTTAAACGCTATCCTATACATCTACGACAAATACACTGCTGGCCACCGTAAATGCAACACCAAGAAAGACAAGAGATAGCACAACAAAATTTATTGTGAAGATTAATAGTGTAGATAACATGTTGACCAAGTATCAAATGATTAAATTTATAGACTTCTGTGAAGTGTGGCTCCTGCCAGAATCAGTAGCCAGAGTAGCCACCATTTTTGGAGATCACCGCTGTCACACGCCTCGGCATTGATTCAAAGAGACTTTGGATGCGTTCTTGGGGTACAGCAGACCAAGCAGCTTCCACAAGTTGCCAAAGTTTATTTGGTGTGGCAGCTGAGGGTGTAATCTGGGTCAATCGTTGAGCAACCATGGACAAATGTTTTAAATCGGAGAAAGATCCCGAGAGCGAGCCGGAAAGGGAAGCAACTCAATCTGGTGATTGATGAAGAACCTTTGGACAATGCGTGCCACGGATTTTCGCGCGATATTCTGTTGAAATATGGCTGTGGCCAATCCCTGAAGGTAAGGAAGGAAAACTGGATCCAACAGCTCGGAGATGTAGCGCTGGCTGTTTAAAGTACCGGCAATGCGTACTAGATGTGTGCGAGAGTGATATCCAATACCGCTCCGTACCATAATACCCGGTGCAGGACCAGTGTGGTGGTGCATAATGGAGCTGTTCAGCATTCTCTCTCCGCGGTGTCTCCAGACTCGAATCCGAACATCGTGGTGTTGCAGACAGATGCGTGACTCGTCAGTAAAGACAACTTCATTCCATTCTGCCACCCACATCCTTCTTTCATCGCATCATTGGTTGCGGAGACGTCTGTGGTTCTGCGTCAAGGGTAGACCAAGCAATGGACGTCTTGCGGACAGACTACTCTGCTGTAAACGGCGTCGAATGGTACGCGCAGACACTGAATGATGCGTTACAGACTCAATGTGCTATGCAATGGTTCGTGATGTGACTGAGTGATCCTTCACTGCCATGCGCACAATTTGTCTCTCCTCACAAGAAGTGGTGTACTGAGGTGCATGCGATCGACCACGTCGGTCCGTCGTACCCTCCTGCATCCAACGGTCACATATCTGCATTACAGTTGTTTGGTTTCGTCCAAAACGACTACTAATTTCCCTGGAAGATAATCCACAATCTCGGTAGGCCACTATCCTTCCTCTGTCGAACTCGAATACTTTATCAAAAGCTGATCGCTGTTTTCTACGAGACATAACTGATCGTTTTTTTTAGGAAAGCACAAGAAAAACACAATTGCCGAACTTGAAATCGTCGAAATATCCAAGCCTTAAATAGCGCTTTGAGGTAGCGCCACAGGCGTGCGTGATGTGTGTCTGCGCTTGCATATCGCACCTCCGCTAATGCATATTGTAAATTTCATGTTATTTGCGTGCTTCCTTTAGGGTGTTGCATTTACGCTGGCCAGCAGTGTAGTTATGTACCTTATAAGTTTGTGATCCATTGCAACTGCACTAGAAAGGTCTCTTCAGGGAAACTTGATATTCTAGGACTAAATATTATCTTTATAAGGATTTCAAAGACTTCATATAGTAACTTTACTAATCTAACTATAACAGCAACCAAACGACTCACTTCGCTAGATTAAAAAGTTCTCAATTTTACATATATAAATCAGGGTTTCTCCACAAGAAGCGATTTTATAAACGTACAATAATTACGAAATATTTTTCCCCAAAGGACTAATGAAAGGCGTGAATAAAAACCGTCACAAGCTCACCAAAAACACACACAATACACAGAGCTTGCGCGTTTATATTTTTTATAGGAATTAATTTTTATGTTATCGGCCCGTATGATACAGAGCTCTAAATTTTTTAAACCAATTAATGTTGACAATTCAGTCACATAAGGATTGAAATTCGGGGAGAGTAAAAGACATTTTTTCCCTAAGAGCCCCGAAAACATTCTTCTCTTCAGAAACTAGTTCGTAAGGATATAATCTGTGAAAATATATCGACTCTTATATTCCGAACAATCTCTTCAATTTATTTTACTGAAGGCAAAACAATATTTTCCATTGCTTGATGTCATTATTGCTTCTAGACACGCCTCCAGCTTGCCAGTATACGCTTCAGCAGAGTGTGAGTTGCGTTGAGGTCACAAACATCAACCGTAGTTTAATTCCGTATTTCATTTTTTAAATTTGATGGTAAATATTACATAATGAACATTTATCACGTAAAGGTACAAGCTGTTCTCCTATTATTAGCTTTTTATAAGGAATGAACACATTTGGGTATCGTAACAAATATTTTAGACGTATCTATTCTTCCGTATCTTCTGAATATCGTGAATTTCATCGAAAAAAACCCGTATTAAATCTTATATAATTATCCCATTTTCCTTAATACTATATAACATAAAATCGTATTATTTCTTGTTAGGCTTTTATTTGACATACATGGAGACACAAGTAATTTTAATTTCGTGTACTACGTTTTTGGAGAGAAATTAATACTATATGCAATTATGAAATATACATACACATTGTTAAAAAACATTATTTTTATTCAGATGAAAAATATATTCGTACGCTGATTAAGCTAAGGAAGTTGTTGGCTTAATCACTTTATTGCTACCAGAAAGCCATTGAAGACGAAACGTGAAATTTTGACCAGAAGATAGCTGACGGAATGTCGGAAACAGATTGTTCTTACTTCCACCCCACAAATCTGCTTGAGAACTTTAGTTCTAACTTGAATTTATAATATGGAAAAAACATTTCTTGTACATTTAACAGTGGTACTTAAAATTTTGATCTCCGCCACTCTTGTATATCAGCTTAACATAGCCAGCCCCCTTCCCCATGATTTTGAACACCTCCTCCTGACACCCAATACATGGCTGGTTGACTTAAAGACCCTCCTTATCGCTTTGAATTTAGTTCTTTATCTTTGTGCACAAGTGTTCTTACTACATACTTTTTAAAAAATTACGATGTATTAATGGTTATGTAGTAGCAGATAGTAAAATCTTTTTGATTAATAATTTAAATTTTTGCTCGAAACACGTTTTAGTAGAGTTTTTTCATTCGGACAACTTGGTTATCTAGACTAAGATAGAACATCTTTCAATTTTTTCACGAAACCTTTCAGAGTCTGTATAATTTGGAAATTTTAACATTGGATGAGAGACCGTCGTGGATCCACTAAAAAAGCACTAGGGACCTCCAGGATCTGCGTGCAGACCAAAGTTTGAGAACCCCGCACCTAGAAAGCTATTTATGGTATAAGAATACGAATTTTAACTTTATTAAATTCATTTAAATTAAGCTGCTAGCTTAACCTGTTCAGGGCCATGATCATATACACTGGTGTCCAAAAGTTAAACATAATTGATAAATATGTGAATAAAGCAAGAACTGTACAGCAGAATGGCGGAAAACGTGATATGCGAGTGTAAAATGGTTATAAAATAAGGAAAAGCAAGTCAAAAGAATGATAATTATTAATTTTATTATCCAAAGTAGCAGTCTGAAAGAAAACTGAGCATATCAAGGATTCACACTTTAAAGAAAAAAATGAAAAAAAACGTTAAATAAAACACTGATGCTGCAGTTTAATAATGCAAGTGGTCACCTCTGACAGCCAGGCACGCTGCACAGCGATTTACCATACTTGCTATGAGATGATGAATGAGTTGTGGGCTCAAACGGTTCCAAGCTTCTTCGAGATCTCTCTTCAGTTCTGTAACGGAGCTTGGTGGTTGCGACAGGGCTACAATTTATCTCACGATCATATCCCATACATGTTAAAAGGATTTAAATCAAGGGAGTTCGCAGGCCACGACATGCGCTGGATGTTTTCCGTTTCAAAGAAGTCATCAATCAGCACCGATCGGTGACATGGCGCATTATCATCCATGAATATGAAGTCAGGACTCGCAGCACCTCGAAACAAGCGAACATAAGGCTCAAGAACTTCGTCTCTGTATCTTTGAGCAGTCACAGACCCCGTGTCAAAGAAATGGAGGTCTGTGCGGCCGTCCATCATAATGCCTGCCCATACCATTAATCCCCTTTATGGAAAATGATGTCTTTCCGTTATGTTTCTTGGGTCAAAACGTGTTCCACGTTCTCTCCATATCGTTACCCGGAAGAGAATCACTACTCAGACTAAACCGGGACTCGTCACTGAACATCACATTGGCCCACTCTCCCACACTCCAATGTTGATAGTTCAAACTAACGCGTTTATGCGCTGACGTGAGGGGAATGCAAACTGCTGGTCTTCTGGCATACAGGCCAGCATGATTGAGTCTCCTGTAAACAGTTTGTCTCGAAATTCGTATTCCTGTGGCGACTGTGAGCGCCGAACCCAGTGCTCTGGCAGTACTGCCCCTCTGACGTCGCGCACTCATTTCCAGATATCTGTCTTGGCGAGGGGTTTTGACTCTTGGGCGACCTGATACTGTTTGTCGAATAACTTCTCCCGTTCTTTGAAACCTCGGCCACAGTCTTGAGATCTCAGACTGGTCCACATTCAGAATTCGAGACACTTCGGTTTGTGATCGTGAGGATTCCAGTATTCCAACGATTCTTCCTTTCGTAAACATGTCCAATTGGCGTCTTTGTGCCATCATTCACCTAGTTTGATGGTTAACAACGTTCCTTCGCACAGCAGTTATAACTTGTCTGAACTGCCTATGCTGCTTGAATCGTTTTTTTCGCGTTATGACATGCGCCGTTGTTTCGCGCAGGATGTAGTCGACTGAAAAGTTTTGCATAAACCCAATGTTTTTTCTTCACCCAATTAATATCCGCAAGAAATTTGGAATAATTTTACGAGTATTTACTCCATGTTTTTCGCATTTTACGATTTATGCTTAACTTTTGGACACCAGTGTATATGTGTTTACGCGTTTATCCTTCCAGGGCTCACGGTATCACATATGTGAGTGCGCTTTCCCTTCTCTGAGGTTCATGATCACACAGAGGTGTAATCAGAGTTTGGAACGTTTTTATATTAATTTTACAAGTCACTAGTTGGAGGTTAAAGTCCGGTTTTTTTCGAATAATGTCCAGCAAAACTTTGAATTTTAATTATGTGTGTGATTTTGGCTCCGAGTTTCTTTAAATTAGATCGGCGATATTTATGAACGTAAACAACTCCGCAGGTTTAGATTTTTCAAGAGAATCGGGCATTTAAAGGTTTGTGATTTACTGAGCTCTGGATTTCTATTTATATGTTGAAAAAAGAAGAAAAGCTTATTAGTTTATTGGGCATCAGACGTTCATAATAATAGTTTCAGTATTTATTTTATTTCAAGTTCATATTTATATAAATTATTTTAATATTCAAGACATTTAAAAAGAAGATCTTCATAGAAGAAACGCAGTGACCATTTTTAACGAAAAAAAAATTATTATTTTTACTGTGACTCATTCTTAATTCAGTAAGAACAAAAGATACTTTTTCGTTGTTATCGCATTAATAAATTGCCACAACCATAACAAAAGAAAACAAAATACTAAAGTGATATTTAGAAAGCAAAAAGCATTATAAGAATTAATTAAAAATAAAAAAAAACATGATAAACTAGCTTTTATTTAAAAGATTTGTGTCAGTTAGAACCGCATCAGGTTTATGTCAGAGTAAATTTATCGTTTGATATTTGCCAGATAGTATTTTGTAAATTTTGCGTCTGTTTTAATCATCATGGCGAAAACAGTGAAAAAAGAATATTTTTCTTATTAAAATAAAAACATTTTCTTTAAAATTCGCTATATTTTTTTAAATGTATCGAAAATGTTTGTACTGTATATTCATGTATTATGAATTATAGTAAAATATACATTTTAGGGTATTTCATTGTATTTAAGTTTTTACATGAATTTTTAAATTAAATTTTATGCTTAGCAGGGAAATTCACCCTGTCCCGTGTGTGCATAAACTCTCGGAACGCGTGGGCCTGAGGAAACGCTTCTTTTCTTTTGCCGGTTCTGAAGGGGTAAAGTTTGAAGCCGTAAACAAAAAAAAAACACATTAACATTCAGTTAATTTAGTGTGAATCAATATGTTTTATCGAAAGTGTGAATGAAAAAATCATAAATGATTTTATATCATTTGTGAATCCTTTGAAAAATATTGTATTTCCAGACTTTTATGCCATATTGTACGCTGAATTCATGAACTTATACAATCAATTTTACGAAATATAACTATTAACGTTTTTTTCTAATCTTCATTACTGAAATTTAAATCAACAAAATGATAAATTTCTGCAAGAAGTCTCAATTTATTATCTTTCCATGTTATTGTTAATTGAGAAAAAGTTTGTTCTTTATATTATTTCTCTCTCACGAAATTAAAAATATTTTTCGATATAGTAAGTTCGATTAAGTAATTCTAAATTTCTCACAAATGTAGAAGCGATGTTAAATTTTCACCAGTCATTCCAAATCTATTCTAACATTTAGTTTTGAAAAAAATACTAGGGATATTTAAGTAGTATAAAAAAAAATCCACGAGAAAAAAAAATGTAGACATTCTGATTCATCAATTAGGTTTAGTTGAGATTTTAAGTTTTAGTCAGGCAATCTTTCTTTTTCCTTTTATTTAATTGAATAACAATAAAAACGATCGTCTGAACAAAAATTTTAATTCAAAAAAAAAAAATGTTCAGTTTTCTTAATAAGTAAAAAAATAAAAAACGGCTAAAATCCTTTTGTAAGCAAACTTGTAGATTAAAAATTCATGTTATTAGTAAAGAGAAATGTTGAATTTAATTTTCGAAATGAAATCTTAAAAACAGGAAAAAACACTTTTTATTGAAAGTGATCATCTAATGAAATGTTCTATAGACACTTTTTCACATTTTCTTGCTAATCTAATCGAAAACATTATTTTTTCAGATTTATTCATTATTATTTCCAAATAAAAGAAAATATTTTTCTCTTTACAAATAAGGCCAAACGATTTTTTTTAATTTTATTTATTTATTTTTTAAAGTAGACACTTTTAAGAAACTTGCTAAATATTAATATAAAAAAAAGAAAAGTATTGTAATGTCTTCTTAACAGTCTATTAAAATTCAAAAGGAAAGCATTCGGGATTTTTGGAAGAAAAAATTTGTTCTTTAAAAATTTTTCCGCACGTTTCCAGATTCTCTAATTTGTATTCTAGATGAATTTTTCTTCCTTTCAGGAATTTCAAGCCACGAATTGAAAACTTTTTTTCTTTCACGTTCTTAAGCACTGAAAACCTTCTGTCCAGTTGTCTTTTATTTTTTAAACAATTGTTGGTTTTATTTTTTTCCATTAAGAAAAAATCTAGGGGAAAAAAATGGATTTAAATTTTTTCTGTTTGTTTGCTTTTGTTTGAGTTCTCATCAAAGAGTTGAAAGTTTTGTTTGGATTAAAAAAAAACACTCACTGAGATTGAGGAAGTAAAATAAATAGAAAAATCAGAATTTTGAGGGAACATGGAGGGATTTATTCTAAAAAAATATTTAATGTTTTTTACAAGTATTTTATTTTTAAACCTATGCACATGTATTAAACACACAAAAGAGATTTTGCACTCAAAATATTACAAATCGCTAACGAATTAATTTTTTAAGAAAATTTTAAAAATTTATAAAGGGATTTTAAAATGCTACTCCTCCTACAATAATTGACGTCTACTTTATATGTATACGCCAATTATTGTAGGAGGAGTAGCATTTTAAAATCTCTTTATAAATTTTTTAATTTTTCCTTAAAAAATTAATTTGTTAGCAATTTGTAATATTTTGAGTATCTGATATGCGTCAACCGATTTATAAAAAAATTTGATATGGGTCTACTGCTAACGATGCTTGATATTCGTAAAATACATTTTTTTGTAAATAATTATTAAAAATTCCTCTAAAACTGTATACACTCTAAGCAAAACTTTTTTTAAAAAATAAATTTGTTTTGATTCAAAAATACATACAAACATTTGTTATATGTACAAATTATAATGCATTCGACTCTCGATAATTCGATGCTGAAGTTACTAATAAAAAACTTTGAATTATCAAGAGCTCGAATTATCAAAAGGGTAGGAAAAAACTCCCAAAATACACGAAGAGGAAAAATTTTTAATAACCCATTTAAAAATTAGAAACTATGTAATAAAACAACAATGGTACATGTATATAAAATTCTTTTAAAGTAGTTTTAAAAGTGCATATTATACAGTATAAATATTAAATAGAAGTTTTAAAGTCCTGTATATTATAAAAGAATGTAAACTCAAACTCAGTGGCACAACAGCCCATGAGGGCCAGGGCCTACCGTGTCCATCCCAGTATACATGACCATTTGACGCTGAGGTGCAAGAGCAGATGTCCCGATTAGGTGGTCAGTCTGAAGTGATATCCCCACTGCTTAAGTCCCCAAGCAGATTGGTTATCATTTTATCCACCCATTGCAGTAGGGATGAAAGGCTGATGCGGCCGTACCCCAGCCGGGAATAGAAGCTGGACCTGTGGTGTAGAAGCACGAAGCGCTACCACTCGACCACTGGGCCTCATAAAAGAATACATACTGTACATAATTTGTTGACGAAAAAAATCTGATAACCTTTTTTTTTTGTATTATCGCATCCAATCTAACTTTGCCAACAGATTTTTCTAGAATAAATGACGCTTGAAAAACGTTCGCATGAACATGATTTTGATGGACAAAATGGCGTAATTTGTTTAGTGTCACTTTACCTTCTTTCACAGCTATCAGATTTCACTCCGAGGGAAATCAAAGGGACCACGTTACAGGGGATACAAGTAGAAACAATACAACACAAAATATGTAAGGTCAAAACTGTTGAACTTGAAGTGGCGCGTTTTTTATCCTGATAGGACGGAACACGGGACCTTTGGGTCCGAAGCCGAGTAACTTAACCACTACACCAAAATGATCACCATGGTGCGAAGGTTCTTACTGGCTTATATAGATTGGATCGCTACTCACTCCCCTACCAGAGAGCTGCTTAGGCGAACGATATAGTTGTTAATGTGAGCGGTCAGTTTCTTCTGTACCGGAAGATCTGACGATTTTTTTTGGTTACTCTCTTGCGTCATGTTAATCTGACGAATTTTTTTTCTCTCCCCCGGCCGCACTCTTGCGTCCTGTTTATCTGACATTTTTTTTTCTTGTTTGCTCTCTTGCGTCATCTGACGAATTTTTTTCCCCTCAAGTTGCTCCTTTTTTTTTGAGGTAGATGGCGCCACGACAGATCAGTTGAGGTTTCGCTTTTCTTAGTTAAGCTAGGGTCACCAGATGAAGTGGCGCTTTTTTATCCGGATGGGACAGAACCCGGGACCTTTGGGTCCGAAGCCGAGTAACTTAACCACTACACCAAAAAGATCATCATGGTGCGGAGGTTGTAACTGGCTTATAAAGATTGGATCGCTACAAACTCTACATAATAGCGAGTGTTTGAATTGTCGGGAGTTTTATAAGATCACTTAGAAGTATTGCGTATTCTATTCCAGCCGGCCGCAGATTCTACTTCGAAATATAGAGTGTTCCCAAACACATTGTGCTAGTTCGAAATATCAAGAGTTTTTCTAGGGGCTGAGTATTTGATTCGAATTAGTGAGATGTTCGTATTATCGAAACTTTCAATTAGCGAGAGTGGACTGTATAAAAGATCAAAAACATGTGGCACAATAGAGACAAAGCTTTTTGATTTGAAATGAAGATCATTTTTAATTTTGAGATAAATCAGTTTATTTTTTCCCCCATTTTTATCTGAATAAAAGGGTTGAGTGGCAGGAGTAGACATAAAATTTCGTGGGCTAAGCGGACACATTTCCCCACTTCTTAGAACAGATTCGATTACCGCAACATTTGGTAATTTTTTAAGTAATTGCTTTTAAATTTACGCTCTAGTGCAATGTTTATCAAACGGGTTTCACACAAAAAATATCTTTCAATAGAAGTTCAAGATAACATGATTAAATAATTAAAAATATTTTGCCATAGTAAAGTTAAGAAATTCAAGGTTGGATTTTCTGGAAATTTTTCTTCAAAGAGAAAAATTGTCTACAGAAACACTTAGAGAAATCGTAAATTAAACGTCAACAATATCTAGAAAGTTGATTTCCTTTTATAAATTATAAGCATTATTGTGATTTATTTTTATTGCTCTCTTTATTCTTGCAGTGTAATTATTAATAGAAAACCGCACCCAACTGCATACAGGGAATATAATTAATGCTCTTCAGATTCTCACGAAATATGACTCACATTTTAACTTTTTATTGGCAGTTAAGGTGCAAAGAAATCCCCCCCCCCAGTGCCACCGTTTATCGCACAGCGCGCATTGTTCACGGTTTATTGTGTGGAAAAAAAGGTTTTTCAACCTAAAAACAGTTTACTTTTACTTTAAGGTATGTGACTAACCAAAATTCTTCGTTTTGGGGGAAATTTTCGAAATTAATTTTATGCTTTTATTTTACAGCCCATAAATTTAAGATTTCAAAAACAATCTAGTTTTATTTTTACGATATTTAGAAACAAAGTTATAGCATAATTAGTAAACCAGAAATAGAGTTTTCAAAACCGGAAGTACATCCCTACTCAAAATATTTGTAAGATATTGAATTGAAATTTTCAGAACATGTTTTTAGTTATATCTGTTATGAATCAAAATCTAATCTCTGTGTACATATTTATGAACTTTATTGCTTTTTTATGAAAAAAGATCATTAATTATTTAAGAAAAAAATCGTCCTTTTGCATAAAATTTGGCATATTTAAAAAACTTCCAAAAGTATAACAAATCTTTTAATTTCTTACACATAGAAAAATGTTATTCATGTACTGTATAAACATTATTTAAATAGATTCATTAGAATTTTCTGTAAATTCAATTTTTCATCAAAATTTCACTAAAAGTGACAATTGTTATTATCTATAAAACTCTCCAGAAAACATCAAAAGTTTAAAAAAAAGTCCAAATTAGATTAACATGAAGTTAAAGAGATCTTGACCCATAAATACGTTGAGTTTAAAAAATGTACAACTAGTAGAGAACTTTTTATACCGTATTAAAATCTTTAAATGCATTTTCTGTTTTTCAATTTTTTGCTTCACGGTAAAGTTCAGTAAAGGATTTCTTTTTAAGATATTGAATTAAAATTTTCAGAAAATGTTTTATTTAGTTTTATCTCCAGTCGAGACTATAATCTGATTTCTGTGTATATATTTATGTATTTTATTGCCCTTTGTGAGAAAATAACATTAGTTTTTTGTAAAAAATTGAGTTCTTGCATAAAAAATGCCATATTTCAAAAACTTTTCAAAAGTATCCCAAATTTTATACCTCTAAGCACGGATAAGGGCTTTGTATATGTATTGCATAAATATTATTCGAACATTCTAATTAGAATTTTCAATACAAGCCTTAACGTAACTGCAATTTTTCACTAAAATTTCACTCAAAATTCCCAATATATCGAAAAATATTTTTAATTTTGTGGAAATTGTACTTGAATTTCTAGTTCTGTGCCCCATGTCAAATAAAAATAAGTTTATTTAGTTGAAAATTTATATATTTAAAAAAAAAAGTGCTCCGAAGCTAATCACACACCTTAAGAAAAGTTATAATAATAAAACGAAAATACAAAATTTAATGTCAAGAATTACAATATAATAAAAAAATTACTTATCTGATGCACGCTATAACCTTAAGCACAGTGAACAAATTGTAGAACGGATTGATATTGTAGAAAAATGCACACTCAAACGAACAAACAAGAAAAACTGCTTAGATATGATTTTCATCATTCTGGAATATGCTCTTTAAAATTGTTCCCCACCTTTTCTCCGAAATAAGTGAAATTATTTAGAAGTACTAAAAATGTCATTTTATTGCATTCCAAAGCCGTGTGACTAGTTTTAAACAGACTAGCACAGTACGAAAATTCCTCCTTTGAAAGGATGAGTACACACGTCTGGACAAAAGGGACACCAGCTCAGCACGATGTTTAAACGTTCACTTATGGGCTTAATATGCTAATATCAAAACATTATCTATAATAATAGTATTAGAAAGACACAAAATCCTATTTGGTAACTGTAGGAATAAACTTCCGTACATTTTATTTAAAATATAATACATAAAAAATAGTTTATATAAATATAGTACACATATTCCTGTAAGTAAAAATATGTTTGTGTTATTTAGAACCCTCAAATTCTGAATCTATTTGCTCTATGTGGGTAACTGTAGACATTAGCAGCTTGAATGAGGTTTTCGAAATGGTTATGAGTATTGCATCTAAAATATAAAATATCTACAGCTTCTATAAGTACCTGTGGTATAATCTCAGATCTGTCAAGTCCGATCGCCTTGGCACATAAGTGGCAAACAAAAGACACGAAGTAGAAATAAGTAAGATAACTTCCTTCGGGTACTTCATCCATAATTGCTCTCAGATACCTCGGTATGTATGTTAGGGCTTGAGTTACTGGTAAATTAATCCATTCTGGTTCGTAAAAGGAAAACATAGCTTCCATACTGCGATGAGTTATTGCTCTTCCAAAACGTCGTGAAAAAAAAGGAACGGTGGTGGATATAAGTCCGAGTGTACTTACAGGGGGTTCCCAGCTCAAGTCTTTGGACCTCACTACGTATAAAACTGCTTCTTCTAAAAATAAAATTAAGTTGTCGATGTGCAAGCGATAGTCCATGTTAAAATATGAAGTAGTCTCGTTGTGGTGATAAACCAGATTCAAAACTTAGTGTAAAAGTCACGATTAAAAGAGACTACAGCTCTGTTGATTAAGAATGTCAAATATGAAAATGCCATTAAAACTTTTGCTCTAAAAAATTATATTTATTTAAACACTAAACAATTGATTAGTTGATTGATAAAAAATATAGCGATAACAAATTATTCCTCGAGTTCTAAGGCTCAAGATACAGGGACCATAGAAGCCTAGTGGTCATGGGCATGAACTCATGTCCAGTGTGTCATTATTCCGAGCCCTAGTGCCGCTGAAGACCCTCCGTATAGAGGGCTGACGCATGTTAAATATGTCAAGGCTCAACGTCCTCCATTTAGCGTGGTGCAAAAATTTGAAGACCGGTGCCAGGTCAGGTTCATTCCTCGTCAAATTAACGAGGTACGTCTCCAAAAGCCCTCGTTTTGTGTAATCGGGTGATTGAGTGGCACTATACAGTAGAACGTCGTTTATCTGCACGTTTATTATCCGAATCAAAATCCGGATACGTTTTCGAACAGTGCAAAGATCAACAGTTGTTTCGCGTGAGGTCAAAAGTGACAGGAAAACACAAGGTGAGGATTATTTGGGGAATTTCAGCTGCGCGATTTGATAAAAATCTGCGCGGATATTAGGTCAGTTTGTTTCCAAGTGAGGAGGTGTATACATGCTCTTTTGTTGAGTTTTGTTGATGTAGAAACCTGGATGGCATGCGATGCAGAAGACAGTGGATTTCAAATGCTAAATGATGACGAGATTGTGACTTCCGTGCAAGAAGAATCCGTCACTGTCGACGATGAAACTGATGAAGACGAGGACAACAACAAGGAAAGTAGCAAGGATCCATCAAATGCTGACGCGTTTCTGCGTTAGAGACAAATATGGAGTGGTACAAACAACACACAGTACTGTGTTACTCAGCTACTGCTGCTGAATAGAATCAGATACCTTGAAGCGAAAATACGAAGGTGTACAGTGGTACAGCAAAATATAAGTAATTATTTTCCACAATAAAGGTAAAATTACGACATTTTGCTTTTTCTTCGAGCATGTTTCCCGCATATGAGTACTTTCAATATTCGTATTGTGTCCGTTTCATATACTGCATGGATCGCATTCGGTTTTCGGTTATCCGAACAATCGCGTATCCGAACGAAATCCGGTCACAATTGATTCCGATAAACGACGTTCTACTGTAAAAAGGATTCGAATCCACGATTCATTCGAAAGAATGTCAACTTCTAATTCGCGACGATGTCTATTTGGTACTGCAACGTGCGCGTGTACTCCTAGATAGTGAATGTAGAGCTTAGTAATTGTGCAACAGAGTTTGGATGATTTTATCGTTTCAATATTCCTTTTTGGCAAGCTTCGCAAAATATTCTCTTATTTATGAAAAAAAACCGAGGGGTAATGAGGACCAAACAGTGATTCTGGTTTCGTCCAAACCAGCGTTTCTCAAACTGTGGGGCGGGCCTCCCTAGGAAGGCGTGATAACTTAAATAGGAGGGTGCGAGTATATTAAAAGGTGAAAACAAAAGATTATCTGAAAAAATTTATTTCTTTACTGGAAGTAACAAACAAAATACATTCTGACATAATAAAAAATAAAATACACATTTTGAATGACATAATACACTTATAAATGCATCAGTACAGTTTGATATATATTACAATTCTCATTCAACAATACTAAGTTAAGAACAAGTTTTACAATTACCAGTAACCCCATAAGCTTGCCAAATTAACACTTATTTTGATAATTTGTACGGTTTAAATATAACTACTTTACTGCCGATTTAAAGGTACGCGATTCGCTCCCCAATTCCACTGTTTTCCACGTAGACACGCGTATCTGATGCATTGAGGAGGGGGTGGGGAATTCGCAATAAGCGAATTCTCCGAAATAAGTAAATCTTTCAAAAACACACACATACACACTGTAAAGGTCATTTTATTGCATTCCAAAGCTTTCGAAATTTATTTATGCATAGCAGTGCACAGAAAATATTGAACTTCGGAAAGACGTATATATACGTTCGGGGCAATCGGCAATTTAACTTAGTGAGACGTTTATATACGCCGGTGACTCTTAAGAAGTTAAAGTCGTATTGTAGCTTTTGCTTCAAAGTATAGTGCCAATGAATTGAATACATTGTTATTGTATGGAAGAGAAGCGCGAGATGAAAAGTAATTGAATATTGGGTCGCAAAGCATTGTAAGTTTGAGAAGCACTGGCCCAAACAGAAGTGATTATGCGTCACGTGTCGCTTTTGAAGGCGGGAAATATGCCACCTTTAAATAGAACACATTATATTAAAACACATTATATAGTATTGCTTTATGAAAGGAAGATAAAAACTTTTCTGTCTGTGTTCTAATGTTTTTGACAAACATTTTTGCTTTAAAAGTTTCTGCGGAGTTATAATTCCGTTCAGGATTTCGAAGCTCTAGAGTAAGAAAACTCAGGTGAATAGGGCAAAAAAAGAACATTTGAAAGAACAGATAAACATTTCAAGTTTTATTTACGTACCTTACAGGTCTTCTATGAGTGAAACCTTGGTCACACGCATGGTACTAACAACGTTGTTGGCAGCGAGTGTACTCCTTTCATGCAACACTGGAACATCACTTGGCAAAGGAATATCGATAAATCGTCAAATGTAAGCAATCCATCTTCCGGATAGCTAGGAAATAATAACAGTTACTGTCAATGACTTTCATAATACCATGCTGAGTAAAGCATGGTAGGAACTGGACTATTAAATTGGTGAAAGCCATGTAACCATGATTTCACATATGGAATACCTGTAAAATATGTAAAAAAATGTTTGTTTTCTTTCAATTTTATTATTTTTTTTTGTTCGAGTTTTTACTAAAGAGCTTCAAAACCCGGAAGGAAATTATGTATAACCCTTTCTTTACTTTGATTTTAACCTTCTTGCTAAACGTCCTTCTTCTGTCTCACAAATAAAAATTAATAATTCTTGATTTTATAAGGTATCAATTCAATTACTGATGGATTTGTTTTTTAATGCTTTCCTTGAAAGTATATTAAATTCCTAATAAAAATATATACAACAAATTTTTTGTTGAATAAGTTAAAGTACTTAGAATTTTTGTAGCATAGATTTTTTTTCAAAGTTGCCATTTCTTAAACAAGATATCAATCATTGGCTTGGCCAAGTAATTTTAGCGCGTTTTTCAAATGTTGTATTTTACAATAATGCAACTAATGAACTTTTTACTAACAGAAAGTAGTACTGTACCAGTCCCCTAAATGTACTACTATTGAGCTGAAAAGAAATAATGACACAAATCTGTATCACACTATAAAAAAGAAGAATAAATTAAAAATGATTATTTAAATATGATTCGGCTCATCTAGGGCACAAATGCGACCAAATGCCGAAAACCCGAGGTCAGTTGGTTGTTTATTGGCTGAGAGAAAGGTACGACAATATATGGAACGAAGACGAAATTTGCACCCTAATAGCGCTTTTGTTCCACTACGTAAAAAACGCGCTAAAAATCCACTCGAAAAAATTTATTTTGAATACTAACTGTCTCATAAGAAGTACATTATTTCTTTTTCAGGTTTAGGAACAATTTCTAAGACTTTGAATTCTATTTACGATATCTTCTCATAGGGGAAGAAATAATTTTCCTGTAGAAAGACATTTGAATGCGGGTAACAGTTTTCTATTCCTGCATACATATATGCAAAGTTGTCTTTCAAAAATTTTATTCTCTGCGTTTGATTTTTGTAAACTTCAAATAAAATGCCACAGACTTCCAAAATACAGTTTTTCCCCTCACGGAAATAAGAGAAAAACAGAAGTAAAATGAATTTATTTATATTTTTACGCTTCAATAAACTGTTAGATTTTAATCTGAAATAAATAGAAATAAAATTGTCTTTGAAATATTAAAATAGATATTTACATTATTTTACTAAATAATACAAAATAACTTCTGGACAGCCGGCAAGCATTTTTGAGCCAATGGGGAAGGATAGCCACTTTTAGTGCGTGATCTGGAAACAGAAATATGAGGTCTCTTTTTCAACAAACCTTACATTTTATTTCATACTACGTAGAGTCCATTTCGTCACCTGGTGTCTCCAGGAGGGTAGCATTCACGAAGTAAATCTCCAGAGATCACTACCCCGTCCAGAACAGAAACACAAAAGAACTGTCGCGTTTCTAAAATATTTAGGAAAAAATATTATTTTAATTATTTATTTTTAGAGTAAGTTTCAGCGAAAATCCCCGTTGTGGGACACATCTACTAAATCAGATACTTTAACCTCAGTTTATCCAATTTCTACCGATCATGTGCCATCATTTTAAAGCAAAAAAGTACGATTTTCAAAGAGTAAAATCAAGGTATCTGACTAGGTTCAAAGACCAATTTTTTAAAAATTGTTTTTCAGAAGAAAAATATTGTTTTAAACAACATAAATAGGCTTAAATATCAGAATTATTGAATAAATATCATATATCACGCTTTGTTTTTGAAAAAAAAAATTTATGCAATTTTAGCAAAATTTATATAGTTAAGAGAAACGGCAAAAATAAAAATAAATTGCACATTATGCAATTTTATTTTCATTAACATATTTCTTGATTGCTCTGAAGTGTCACAAACCGCAGGATAAAAAATATTTTAAGAAAAAATATTTTATTAGCATTTAAGTTTGATGATAATAATTTTTTCTCCAAATTACTGCATGTACTAAGATAAAAATGGCAGTAAAATGTGATGAAATGTAGGTGTCTTAAAACCGGCGGTTTGTTACACTCTGAAGGGCCCATAACATATATGTTACAAATTTCATCGAATTTGATTAGATTGTTTTGGAGATATCCCGTTTTTCGTGGACAAATTATCGTAAAAATTTCATTTTTCAAAAATGCACTAAAAATATTTTTATAATTTAGGTAAAGTAAATACTATAAGAAAAACTTAAAAAACTCTCTAGTTTTATGTGTTAGTTCTTCTGCCTCAATAATTATATTTCCATTTTTGCCTAATAGCCCAAACATTACCCAACTTCACACAACTAAAAAGCACTTTTTCAACCTAGTCAGATACCCTATGAAAAAACAATTTAAGGTATCTGACTACTTGTGACAGTTTCTTTTTAAAATGATGGAGGTATGGGGATTTTGTTGTTTTTTAGATTTGTTTAGTACTTTCTAAGAAAGACATGCTAAAATTAAGAAGATAAAAAAAATTAGTATTATTAAAATAGTACAAAATGGGTAAAAATTTACAAAAAATAACATAAACGGGCCCATTTTGAACCAAAAGCTCTTATATACAAATTTTTAATTTTTCTATTCTAATGTGTTGCTACGTTATTCATTTCTGAAATGACCTTCAGGATAAGAGATATTGTAATTTTTACAACAACGAGATCACTTTATCTTAGACATTATATGAAATTGTTTAAAATAACAGTGGTTATATTAATATAAGGGACTGTAAATTTTGTAATAAAAGAGTGGTTGATAAATCTGAAAATTTAAACAGTTCTTCTACTATGCAAAACAAACACACATGTCAGTTAATTATTTTCAAAACTTTCTTAGCAAATTGCTGGTCCCGTTTGAGAATTTTCAAAACAAAAAATCTTATTTCGAGTAAAACCCGTTTTAAAATATGACATCTTGTTTAAAATAATGGCATCTGCTTTTATTAAAACACTTGTAGTTTTTGCTTTAGTGAACCGAAAATAATAAACTTGTTATTTTTATAAAGCTAATAAGATGACCTATAAAAAAGCATTAAAATTGTTAATGTTTGGCATAATTCATACTTTTAAGGTAGTCGGATACCTTAAAAATGATATATACCAACTCTGGAAGAAATTTTAAAAATGTGAAACCTTCGCCTAGAGTACGGTCATCAAACCACGGTATATTGCTAAGACGTTTGAAGCTCTCTTCAGTCTTCTACTTATATTAATTACTAGCTGTTACCCGCGACTTCGTTCACGTAGAAATTTACAAAAAAGTGTTTTGTTCAATTCACAGATCTTACGAAAACTTAATAATTCTGTATTCCACGTTAAGAAATACATACACACTATATATATCAATAGAGAGAGAGAGAGAGAGAGAGAGTTTAATGTCATTTTTTTACTTTGTGAATCAATGTTTTGTTTTTATATTTTTGTGTTCTTTCTGCTTTTTGGTGTTTATTGTTTTATTTTTTTATTTTCTTTGTTTTTTGTTAATTTTTGTGTGGTTTTTTTCGTATAAATTTATTGAACATCCTCTCTATATACAGTATTAAATTTATTGAAAAATCTCTTTATATACAATATTTGGTGTACGATTTTCTTGAGCTAAAACAAAAACGCCAGTGGCATTCCTCGCATTTGAACATGCCACGTATAGTTGGTCATGTGAAAAGCAACTCTTAGTTAAATCTATGTCAACTTTGCTTAACGTTTGCCCTTGTGACTTGTTAATTGTCATAGCAAAGCTGACACTTACAGGGAAATTCGATGGTATTATGGGAATTCGTGGTATAAGTACTATGTTACCTTTTCCGCATCCGGATATTATACGACCTCCTATAACGTTTCTTTGCAATGACACTACTCGCAACCTAGTACCATTGCAAAGTTTTGGTGGGTTTAAATTACGGAGTAGTATGATGGGAACGCCAATCTTAAGTTCTAGCTTGTAAGGAGGTAGACCAGGCACAATTATACTGTTTAAAAATTCTGTTGGATAACTAACCGTTTCATCCGGATTGCAAACTGTATTGATGGAAAGGTATGTTTGTGATTCACCAGGAAGCTTATTTAACATGCGCTGATTAAGCGCAGTAACCTGGTCGTTTATAGGTGCTAAAATTGATCTTTCACACAACCACGAATCTTCTTTTATATTGAGATTGTGAACATCATCATAAATGCTATGTTTTTTATCAAAATCTGAAATATTTTCATGAATAAAAACCTAACAATGTTTAACATCGATTTCTAATTATTATACTTAAAGTTCAGCTGTTAAAGTTTAAAGCAGCTTAAATATAACGAATGAAAAAAACTCACAATTAAGAAATTAAGAACAATTTGAATTAAGAAAAACAGAGAGGTAGAAAAATGAAAGATACCTTGAAAATTATTATTCTTCGATTACAATATAAATATTAAGCAAATAATAACTATTGTTTAAATGTGACTAAAAATGTAAATAAAAAAAAAGAGAAAGGATTAAAACTTATCAATTTTTTGTTTCTTGCATTGCTTTTTGCTTATGAAGCCTTGATATTTATTGTTTTTAAAAGTGCATCCGAAACAGCCGATGCTCTACTTAACTGAACAGTGAGATAACTATCATAAAAAAAAATTATGTCACGTGTCAGCGAATTATGATGTGCGCGTATCACTGTTATGTCTCATGAAGAGCATCAGTCGCCAGTAACCAAAACAACGACTTCATTAGCTCAGCTTGGCGTTCAATTTGGCGTTCATCTTGGCATTCAGTTTCACGTTCACCCGTATAGTTTCCGTTCCCGCAAGAATACGGGAATAAAATATAGCCTATGTTACTCCCCGTTAATGTAGCTTTCCATTAGTGAAAGAATTTTTAAAATCGCACCAGCCGTTTCCGAGATTAGCCGGAACAAACAGACAGACAGACAGACAGATAGACAGACAGACAGACAAAAATTTTAAAAATTGGTTTTTTTTATGAATACAGTATATACTTTTAGTGCATTAAGTAAAAAGCTGCTAATTTGAAATTACAAACAGACACTTCAATTTTATTTATTTGTATAGATTACAAAAATAATTATATCAAGAAAAAATTATTTTTCCTTCTTTATAATTTTCTATTGAAATGTTTAGCCTTATTTGCTTCTAAAAATAAACGCGTGTCTGCTTCAGATTTATGTATTAAATTGACCTTCATTGACAAAAAATGACCTTAAATTAACCTTCAAAAACTCAGTGAAAATATTAAAACTAGGACGCGTAGAAAATTTTTTCATAACAAGCAACTGGTTTACAACATAACTAAGAGAAGACAATAACAAACGAGTGTGTTCTCCACTGTTCTGCGACTGATCACTCGCGTTTGTTCGTCTTCATAGTGAACTTTGTTATTTTGAAATAAAATGCAAACTATTTTGAGATTGCTGGATTGCCTAAAATATTTTGTCATGTACCACTGATGGCACTCGTACCACTGGTTCGCCACCACTGGCCTAGGGTGCTCAACCTATACATGTATATGAAAAAAGAGACTTAGTCATTTACTTGTCTACATCTCCAGAACTACTACATTCTTACAATTTTAAAATTTGATAAGCATGTTGCTTTTCTTGAGTAAAGATAAATAGCCTCTCAAGAGGTTTTTGGGGAGTGGGACTTTTTATAGGGCCTTAAAGATAAAAATAGACTACTAATTTATAGTAGCTAAGTTTTTTGAGCTATTAGACGTGCAGATGTGAAATAGGGTAAGAAATGTTTCTTTTCTGGAATAGAGATCCGCCAAAAAAGGGTTTTTCGAAAATCGACTCCCAGGGTAGGTTGCAGAGGATTATGGTTCATAAATATGGACAAAACAATTCCATTTTTTTTCCAACTCTTAGACCTACAGATTAGGAATTTGTCAAGCATCTGTATTTTGTCGAATAGAGATGCATTACGAACGGGTTTAAGGAGGTCAATTCCCAAGAGGTGGGAGGGAGGAGTAATAGGGCATATAGATAAAAACATTCCTGTTTTTGAACTATTAGACTTGTAGTCTTGACATTTTGAAATAATGTATAGTGGTTGAATGGGAACCCCTTAGGGTGTGTTTTATGAAAGTATGCTCCCATAGTAGGTTGTTGGGGAAATAACGAGGTTTTCTAAGAGCGTACAGATAAAAGAAAATCTTATTTCTTAAGTATACGACCTATAAAGATGAAATATGTTTAGCCACATTTATTTTGAGTGGAGATTTTCTAAAATTTGTAATTGCGGAAACCGACTCTGAAGGTAAGTATAGTAAAACTGATATTTCCTACAACGCTGTATTAATTAAGATAATTAGTAGTGTTTTAAAGTGCCCGCAAAACAAGAAAAACAGTTTTCAATTTATATTAACATCATATTAATTACCGAGTTTGGAGGTTGTTTTAAAAGAAATTTACAGTAATTATTACTTAATGCACAATGCTTCCCAAACTTTCAATATTTGCGTTCCAACATTCAATCATAATTTTCATCGTACCCCTTCCTTCCGTACAATAACAATGTATCGAATTCAATAATACTATTATTTGACGCTAAGGCCACAATATGAGTTAAACATCTCAAGTGCCAAGTTTAACCTCATAAGCGACGTATATAAAAGTTTCACTCAGCCAAAGTGCTAATTCGGCCAGACGTATTTATACGTCTTTCTGAAGTACGTATTTTTCCCTGCTCTGCTGTTGATCGAAATATTCCGAAGGCTTTGGAATGTAGTAAAAAGGCCTTGACAGGGTTTATTAAGGATTTTCTTATTTATTCTTTTTCTTAATTCCCCTCCCCAATACATTATATACGCCTACCCACATGGAAAACGGTGGCATTGGGGAGATAATCACGTATGTTTTAATCGGCAGTTAAGAAATTAATTATAAACCGTACAAATTATCAAAAATAAGTGTTAATTTTTGTATATAATTTTATATAAGACAACCCATGTGGGTCAATGGTAATTATTAAACTTGTACTTAACTTAGTATTGCTAAAATAATGATAAATACACATTTGCAGTACTGATATATTGATAAGTGTTTTTTATCAGTGAAAATGTGCATTTATTTCTTACTATGTCAGAATGTATTTTGTTTATTTTCAGTAAATTAATAATTTTTTAAAATAATCTTTTGTTTTCGACTTTTCAGTGCTATCGCATCAACCTCGTCCAGTTATCACACCACTCTCGGGCGCGCGCCCCACAGTTTGAGAAACCCTGACTTAATGTTAACAAGTCTTGTTACGTAGTGAGTGAGTGAATATTAACGTCGCACTGTTTAGCAACACGAGGGTTTTGGGCGACGGTCCGCGTAATTTTGAACCATGGTCAAGTGACGCGGGCGACACCTGAACGGAAATAATTTACGAATTTACGAATACTCTGACGATACTAGCTGGAATATTCTTTTAAATCCCTTTTCTAAGATATATGGCAGCACGGGTTCTATGATGAGTATTTTAGCGGAAATGGCGAATAGTTTTAAAGCAGAAGTTGAGTTTTCAGCTGACGGCGTTTTCAGCGGTATACGAAAATTGTCATATTTGTTCCGAAAAAGTGGTAAAAGTCAAAAGGTGTCCTATTTTTTTATGTTAATGAAGACCTAAGAAAACGATTTGACTGTTTATTTTAAGTAAACAGAGTACATAATTAATTTTACAGTTGAATATCTTTAATTAATTAGCTCTAACGGATTAAATTTCCCTAAGTAGACTACTAATTTTTATGCATAACCCTTGATTTTCCATGTAGTGATTCAAAAAAAAAAATATCGCATGAAAAAATCTGCTGTAAATCCTAATGCGGTAGATAAAGGGTTAAAACAATGGACTTGTGGCGGTGGCTCCTATGTGAGACACTAACTGCTGCTGGACTGAAATGATCATTTTGGCCTAGGGGTGGGGTGTATGCTTTCGGAACGGAAGGTACCCAGAACGAATCCTCCTTCATTGGTGACCCTGTAGAATTCGAACAACAATCATGGTGACATCTATCCACAACATATGAAATCAAAGCCGTCTCACACATGACGCTACTAAAAAGTCATCTTACTCGTGACGCAACCTTCAAGTAGTCCCTTACGAATGACGCAACCAGCAACCCGTCACATAGTGACGCAACATCTTACACGTTCGCCATACAAACGATATCGTTCGTTCACCGTACCAACTCACTGGTAGAGGAGCGTATGGCGGTTGTTCGAAAAAAAGACACTAACTGCCTCTGGAATGAAATTGTCATTTTGGACTAGGGGTAGGGCGTGTGCTTTCGGAACAGAAAGTTCCGAGAAAATGAATCATCTGTCAGGCTAGCTTGAATATATATATACAAATAGCTTGAATATATATATATATATATATATTCAAGCTATTTGTTCCATTTTAAAAATTGGATATTGAATGCCAAGGCATAATGGTACGTAAACGCGAAAAAACAGTTCAACTAACTCTGCATCAACTAATATTCTACACAGAAAAAGTATTTTCAATTCGAATGCCGTTTCCTTAATCATTAATGCTACTTTATAACCAGTTAGTGCCACATATCCATACAAACGGTTTCGCTCAATAGTAAATTTCTTACAAAAAAGTAATAAGCGAAAGTAGTTTATCATTTACTTTGTACAATCCTATCAGTATTTTATTTATAATACAAGAAGTTTTATTTATGTTCCGAATAGTTACATGGAAGATAAATATTGTATTGCTTTTGGCAGGCTACCAAATCGCTACATGTGTGAAACGCCTCGTTTGAATTAGACAAATAGATAAAGATTTGAACATGTATTACGTAATCTTACGAATCTATATCTAGTTAGCTTCTCTCACTTCGATCTAAATATATATGTTATACGTATACCATTTCAAAATGTTTTTATCATCCTTTATTTCTTTTAAGAATAGTTAAAGTGTTCTAAATTTGACTACAGAAGATGCATAATTTATAAGTTGTCTCCGAATTGTTTCAGTTAGTGGATTGTGTGATTTATTTTTGCTCCATGGATCTTAATTCTAAAAATGTTTTCTTCTTTTCCAAACATTCAAAAAACTGAAGCAATTGCATTTTTTATACAATTTTTTTTTCCATAGGGGCCGAAGTAATAAAATTAACATGCTTTGGCATGTATGATATCCCATAAAAGCTACCGATATTTTAAATTTACTTAAATTTAACTTCGAATAAGACGATTAAATTGTTGGATAATATCTAGCCTCATTAACTATTCATTAAAACTTTTTATCATATTTTTTTTCTTTTAAATTGTTATCTTTCTTTTTAATTCATGAAAAGGTTCATTTTAGTTTTATGAGTACCTACAAAGAAAATGTGCATACAAATAAAAACGAGACATTAAGGTATACCTCTACCCTAAAATTGTGAATTTGGCCAATAATTGACAACTTTATTACGCTTTTATGTTATAGGCCATCTTATTAGCTTTATAAAAATACCAAAGGTATTATTTTCTATTCACTAGAAAAAAGTTGCACTAAAGCATATGCCATTACTTAAAGCAAAGCTTCATACTTTAAAATGATTTACATAAAAAGTGGGGTTTTTTTTATATATAATGCCCAAATAATTAACTGAAATTTTTGTGTGTGTTCTATACAATAGTAAAAATGTTTTAACCATCAGATTTATCAATCACTGCTTTATTACAAAATTTACAGCCCCTTATGTGAATAAATTCACTGGTTTTTGATGAAATTCCATGTAATAACTAAGATAAATGCTGTATTTTTGCAAAAATTACAATATCTCTTATCCTGATGGTTATCTTAAAATGAATAGCAATGCAACACATCAAAATTGAAAAATTGAAAGTTTTTTCATAAAGTCTTTGTACAGAGTAGGCCTGTTTTTTTATTTTTTGTAAATTCTTGCCAATTTGTTCCTATTTAATAATAATAATTTCTTTCGAATTTTAGAATATTTTTCTTAAAATGTACTAAAAATTTTAAGATTAAAAAATTCCAATCTCCCTATCTCCATTTTTTTTCTAAAAAAAATACTGTCGCAAATGGTAAAATACTTTAAATTAATTTTAGCTATCTACATTGAAAACTTAAAATTATTAATTGCCTACTAAAAGTGGATGCTACTTTTTACCGA
>BMAO01037223.1:0-79956 GCA_019973975.1 Trichonephila clavata
AGAAACTTCACTTGTTGAATAACACGTTTTCTTTAAAAACTAACCATAATGCACTTAAAAATTTTAAAGATGTTTAATTGAACTATTGAATAAAAAATACTTCAGAAAGTAAAAATTATGATCATAAAACATCTTTCCTGTTTTTTTTTATACATCCAAACACACAAAAACTTAGGGAAATTTTCAGAATAGAAGTGCATATTACACCCAATATATAATTCGAAAGTAGTTATAACAAAGTGATTGATTTCATGTTAGTTTAACTATTCACTTGCAAGGCAGAAAAAGTAATAATTCATTATTTATAGAGCTCTTTTCTAGCTGGCTAAAAATCTGAACAGTGAATCAGGCCGTTTTGTTTAGTCCCTTGTCATGCATTAAAAACTGCAAAAAAATTTTTAAAAAATACACATTAAGAATGATTTAGAGCAGGGCTCAGTAACCTATGCTACGCGTTACAATTATCAAATGCACTCTGTACTACTCTGCAAATTTGTCAATTTTTCAGTAGATGGAAGTTGATAAATTTGTAATGGACCTTATTTGACAAACATCTAGAGAATTATGGACATTTACGGAACTAAGAAAAAATCTGAAAGATAACTCTAAAGATAAATTTACAGCTATTTTGTAAATTATTTGAATGTCATTGCGGAAAAGATTTAGTTGTTTGAAGAGAAAAAATTGCATGCACTCTCTACTTTCCACTTGGGGTTCTACATATATAAATAAAAAGTCTTTCCTCACATGAAACATATTTCGAGTCCACAAAGAAATTGTTTACCAACTGAATGCTCAGAATCGTGTCAAATGAAAGTCAAAAATTATACCCCTGATTTTGCGATATGTAAGTCGGCGGTGCAAGTCGCATTAAAATTTTTATTATACTATTATGAAGGAAAATACTTATATTTTACGTTGTTTATTTATTATTTTAAAAAATATGCATGATATATGTACAATTTTAACTTTTTGATTCTTTTTTTTTTTTGAAGAAATAGTTATATTTTATGCTGTTTATTTTTATGTTAAGAAACATCTTTAAATGATTTGCATCATTTAAAGATGTTTAGATGCAATAATATCTAATAAAACTGTAAATATCTATGTTAACTTAACTCAATGGCGCAACAGCCCATTAGGGCCAAAGTCTGCTATGCCCATTTGAGTATATGTCACCTTGGGCCTGAGGTACATGAGCAGATGTTCCGGTTAGATGGTCAGTCTGACGGGAAACCCCCAGTATTAAGTGTTCCTAAGCAAGCTTGATACTCATTTATCAACCCACTGAAGGGATGAAAGGCTGAGTAGACCTTGCCCAGCCCGGAGTTTGAGCCTTGGACCTGTAATGAGAAACGCGATGCACTACCACTCAGCCACTGGGCTTCAATTATCTATATTATTGACCATTATTCTCTAACTCTATATGCAAAATCGCGGGAATCGAATTGTTTCAAATATGTCCTAATATGTGGCACGCTGAATCCTATTGGTAGATCGGTTTGGCACGCCACAACTAAAAGGTTACCGAACCCTGGTCTATAGAATTATGAGAAATCCTTCTCATACTGTAATAAGACTAACTTCTTCGTTTTAAGGCAATATTCACACAAAACTTAAGGCAAAATTCCCATATGCTTAAATGATCGCAATATAGCAGTTCTGCAAAAACTAACGCTAAACAAATTCTTTTCCTCAGCCGAAGGTTGTTTTTAAGCTACTCGTTCTTCAAAATATATAAAATACAAATTCCATCGTTTTTACTGGTGGCAATTTAGAATTATGCGAAAAACATATTTATGCCCTTAATTTTGGACATGAGTGTAGTTATTTCTTACAATAAATGTTACACATGTTCACTGTTATGATTTCGGAAAAAATAATAAAGTTGCCATTTTTGATTAAAAAAAAACTATACTAGGTCTGCAATGGTAAAACATCAATCAGCAGTTCATTAGAAATTTAAAAAATGGTTAAAATCGTGCTTTTTATGACTAAATCATAATGTTTCACACGCATTTCACGCATCTGCAATTGATTTTCTGTAAAATTTTCTAAATTATTTTATTTATTGTATAACCTACCATTCCGGCATCATTTTAGCAAATAAGAAAAAAAAATACTTTACCAGTAATATAAATTTGTCTATGGGTTAATTTTTTCGTATGTGCCTATAAATTTGTGTAGAATATAAATAAAATAAACAAAGAATTCACGAAATAGCAATGAGACACAATAGTTATAGACTTGGAACTAAAATGTAGAGTTATCAATATATACTGCCTGACCCTGGAATTGTAAGATAAACCAAGCAGAAGTGGTTAGAAAATAAAGCAAATTTCAGAACAAGGTACATCTCATCTAGTAATGTTGATGATGGGAAATGTACAGCTCTCTGTCACACTTTTAGTTCGATATAAGAGATGAAACCTACAGAATGGACAATATCCATCCCGGTATTTATGTCAAGGAAACTTCTGTACTTATTTATTACTCGAAGGACAAGTGTAGTAGCAGAGAATTCAAGGCGATTCTACGAGGTCTATGTTGATTGGATTGAGAAAAGCGGTTACATGTACCATATCTTAACTAATACCCACCCAGAAACGTCCACGGTGCACCGGCTGTGGCAAAGATGTTTGTAACTAGGAAATGTGGTAAATGTGAAGGGTGCCGATGTGATCAGAACAACGACAGCTTGCTTGTATTGACGCACCCAGCGACAAGTGGGAACAGCCCCACAAACCACTTCTGAAGCCGTTTTGTAGCGTTTGCAGGGCCCTTTTGATTCTTCCAGGACAACCAGAACCCTTACCTGTTGATTGGTTAGTAGTGGTCTACACTCATGACAACCGTTAGTAAGACTACAATTGAACCTACAGGATTCATGTGCGGTGGTGCCAAACTAGACTGATGTTGACATCGAAATGTTATGCAGTTGTATTCTTAGACGAATCACGTTTTTGTTTGTCCTATGATGTACGAGTGTCCACTGTGTACGAGTTGTGCCAATGTTCAATTCGGTCACATTTGTAAAACGAATCACTGACCGACTAGGGGGCATCGTGGTTTGAGACATCATGGCTGCAATAGCAAGTCACCTCTGGCTCATATTCAGAGAATTATGATGGTCCAATGATTCAAAAGCTATATTCATTATGACTCGGAAAACGAGGATATGATTATATACGATGTAGATGAAAAAATAATGGAATCTCACCTATGGTCTGGTTTTGATGTAAAACAAGGCATTAAATGATTTTCGATGTTTTCAATTCCATTTTTTAGCATTTTAAGTTAGTGTAACAATTATAAATAAACTTTAATAAAATGTTAATGAATTTTTGTTCATAAATATACCTTATTCATGTCATTAAGTTAAATTTTTAACTGTCTTTTTATAATTTTTATGGGAGCTTAAGCAAATGTTTGGCGGAGTATTGCTCAAATCGGTTCTTGTGCCATTAAATCCCACAATCACTCACTCACTCGCTCTATGTTGTTCATTAGACTTTACCAGCAAGAACCCCTCTCCCCGCCGACAGAAGAAACAACCTGCATACATCAAAGGCGTATTCTTCAAGATGTACAGATGCTTTCCATTTTTCCATTTTTTCCCCTGGTCTAATTGAGCATGTCTGAATCAGTTGGAGTTGTTTTCATGCCCTGTCCCCATCAGAAGAGCCATAAAAAAAGGTTGTCAAGGGTTGGAGAGTTGTCCATCAGCATGCTATCCGCTCTCTCTAGACTCTGTCCCTGGAAGTGTTGCTTCGTGCATTGCTGAACGTGATGGTCCAACAACATACTGAACTGACGTTATTCTTGCACTGTGCTACGAGTATCAATTCAAAATAAATATATTTCTTATTCGTTGCCGTCTCTCTCTTTGGCTCTGTTTGTCGAGCTTCTTCACTTTCTAACCACGTCGTAATTTTGCATTTTCAATATCACCTAGTATATATTACAAACTTTATAGCGTCTATTAATGAGCGAATATAAATGAATATAGAATTAAAAATACAAGGGGTGATCAAATGAAAAGGTACGAAACGACACGGTGGGTACAAATATAGACTTTATTCAAAATATACACCATAGGCCTGAGCACAATGATCCCACTGATGAACAAGCCGCAGGATTCCTTGTACCAGAATTCTTGTGGCTGTGACGAGACCCAGTCCTTCACAGTGTCCTTGAGTACATCGTCCGAGTTGAAGCGCTTTCCTTTCAGGTGTTTCTTCAGTAGACCAAACACATGGAAATCGCAGGGTGACATGTCCGGACTGTAGGACGGATGGTCCAACGTCTCCCATTGGAACTTGTCCAGTTCCATTTGTGTGACTCTGGAGACGTGTGGACGCGCGTTATCATGGAGCAGAACCACACCCTCCGTGAGCAGCCCCGGTCTTTTGTTCTTGATGGACCTGCGTAGGCGTCCGAGTGTCTCACAGTACACATCGGAGTTAATGCTTCTTCTGTGCTCGAGTAATTCTGTGCTCGCATCATTGGACGCCGCTTTTTATAAGAGCCTTTGCTCTTTCCTGCGCATGCGGGCACCCGCGCATGATCCAATCCAGTCAGAGTCTCCAATGGCATCCCGAGATGTCTTGCTACATTCTCCCTTGCGGAATATGCAAATATTTAACTGTTTCATTTTTATGTCGTTTCGTTTATGTCGTGTCCTTTTCATTTGATCACCCTTGTACTATAAACACTCAATTAGATTTCCTTTTAAATATGATTAGTGTTTTTGTGTAATATATGATCGAATGTACATTTAACTAAAAATGTAAGCGGATTAATACGCTTTCAATATAGTGTCAGCAATATTATAGAGTTGGTGGTGTTTTCATGGGGTACATTAGTATCCATCATCCCCATAGAACTATCCCCGATGTCTGTGTGGTACGTGAAAATCGGCACATACCAAGGCACCCCATCATGACAACGGTATTCCCAGCAGGTGATGTATTTTATTTGCTGGATAATGAATGCACTATTTTCATAATTAACACTATTGCACTATTTAATCGTCAGAGTGGTAAGAGAAATATTCTGGGGAATTTCAAGTCATGTCTTGGCCTCCTAATTTACCCGACAGGAATCCAATCGAAATTTTGAGATTCCACCTGGAAAAAAAACGAACTCGGGCTTCCTCCCTGGCACTTCGTAATGTGCGAAAAATACTGGACAAAAAAGTCATTACAAAAACTTTTGCAATATCCACGATGAAAAATAAGTGAAATCCCTATGCTTTTGAAAATAAATTAATAAAAATTTTAAAAAGAAATTGTTAGAGGCGCAAGTGAATGCATTTGCACCAAGTGTCGGCAACCTATGGCACACGTTACACACACACACACACACACAATTCTCAGAGCCACACTATTACTCCTCTACAAATCTATCAATTTTTGAATGAATGGAAGTTGATTATTTTTAAAATTGAACTTACTGAACTAATATTTTCAGAATGATGAGAAGAAAAATTTACGGAATTATGTAAAAATACTGAAGATAACTACAATAATAAATCGAGAGAGAGAGAGCTATTTTAAAATGTTTGATGTCATTGCTGGACATATTTAATTGTTTTAAGAGAGAAAGTTGCACGTATACTCCGCTTTTTGCTATTGGTTCAACATTCTATGGGATGAAATCCTTTCTCATATGAGTCCTCAAAGAAGTTGTTTAACAATTGAACATTCAGAAACGTGTCAAATTGAAAGTCACAAAGCGTTGCAAGAACTAGTTCACATTAAAATATTTATCTTTTATTTAACTATATTGGAGGAATACTTATATATTATGTTGTTTATTTCTTATTTTAATATAAATATATTTAAAATATACATCATACACACAATATATGTACAATTTTAATTTGTTGTTTACATTGAACTAATTGTCATAACTGCTATGTTCCTTGTTTTTATGTTAATAAATATCTTTAAATGAGATGCATAGTTAATATATAATAAAACTCTAAACCTGTGTTTTTGACATTTATATATGCATTGCCGTAGGAATCGAATTGTTTCAAATATCTCCTTTTGTACTGCACTCTGAATCAAATTCATAAATTGGCTTGGCACATCACAGATATAAGGTTGCCAATCCCTGGTACACATTTTACTTTTAAGTATATGCAATGCATATTAATAATACTTGTTTTAAGAAAATCATAAAAACAAACATTTCACAAGGTTTTTTTCTGATCCAAATAGAAAACAAACTGTCCTTGTAAGGAAAATTTGTACTCAGAATTTGATCTTACAAGGACATTTCTTATGTTTATGTTAAAGAGTTCTTTCACCCCCCCCCTTATTTTAATATATAGGAAAAATCAGACATGTTATATTGACGCAGGCCGTACTGGGTAATCTTTTTGTAGTGTATAATCTTATAACATTTTGTATCATAGTATAATAGGAATAAATGATTTAAATATATAATTGTATGTTTATAATTTTTTTATATGTAATATGTGTATTATATGTGTGTGCCATACAATAATTATTATTAAATATTTTTTTTTAAATTTATAATGATCTTGCCTGAGGGCCTAAAGGTGGGAAAGCATTGGAAGGAAGACTAGCCATATTTCAAAAACAATCTAATTTATTCACAATATTAACCATAACTCATTTTCAATCGATCAAGAGAGATGCACCCGATTAATAAATATGATGACAATTAACGTGGTACGCGTGAAATATGAGAAGACTTTAATGTTTAATACACTTACTTAATTCAATATCTCTGACTTCTTCGCTATTTAATCAAGATTCAATCTCCAGTGACAATTCGTCACCTTAAGTAATTCAATTATCAAATATTAAATATCCGCGATTCATATTCAATTTGATAAATCACTGCTCCGCTAGCAGTCTATCCTATCTCTCCCTTACTAACCTCAAAGCCTAGACTATATATAGTAGTCTTAATTTACATATTCACGTTTTCTTCTTCGATGAGGAGTTTTATAATAAAATTATTTTTAAAGACAAGAAATTCCCCAAGAGGATTGTTAATTAAAAGAGCGTGGATAGAACCGTCACAAACCCTGTATTACTTTTTTAGTATTTTCATTTCAAACGACAAAACAAAACATTCATATAGTACTATTACATACGTGGAGAGCAGCTGTATTATTTATTAAAACTTTTTGACATATAATATTTTTGCAATTAATATCTGGTAATACCCTCCAAGAAAGCTCTTTTGTTTTGAAACCGAAAAATAAACCACGTGTGTAAAATAATTTTATTCATCAAAATATACACCCTCACTCTGCACAACATTTTTCCGGGGAAAATGTCGCCACGGTAGTCTAGTGGTCCTTGTCATGAACTCATGACCGGCGTTATTGAGTCTCTATGACACTGAAGAGCAGTCATGTGGAGGGCTGGATACACGTTAAATCTATCGTAATCCAAAGTCCTTACGTTGTCATGGTGTGGAAGTTAGGAGAATGAGGTGCCAGCTTAGGTGTCATCCTCGTCACTTGACCAAGATTCAAAATAACTTTCGTTGCTATTAGCTCTCGTGTTGCTTATAAAAGTGCGATGTTAATAAACACTTACTCACACTTAGTACTTGTGATGAATGAGAACATAATGTGAGAAACGTGTACATAGAGAGAACATAATGTGTATGTACAAGTGCATTGCTTCTCATTTTTCATAGCTCTTTGGGGTCTGTGCATAATGCAGCATTTCTCAAACTGTGAGGCATGTCTCTCTTGGGGGGCGTGATAACCCTACATAGGGGGCGCAAGTACAGTGTAAACTCCATATAACGAATCTGTACATTGCGAATTTTTCTATATAGCGAACTTTTTTCCTGAAACCAGGAATATTTTAGGATTTTCTTTGTTATATAGCCTCCCAATAGAGCGAAGTGCACTTTTTATGTAACGAACTTTTTTCTTGTGATTTAATTTTTTTTCTCCCTATGTTTTAAATATTTCTGAACAATTCAAGTTATTTCTCTTTTAGCCTATATTATGGTGATCATAAAGGGAGTTTTGGTGCATTGCAAAGATGTGAGGCGTATTATGAAACAAAAAGCATTGTTTAAATAAAAATAAAATAAAATTCAAACAAAATTAACAGATTTTATGAGTAATTAAATTTAAGGACGCATGTGGTAATATATGTTTAAAACCTCTAGTTGTAAAATAATGCATGTTTAAAATTACTTGTATGGTGTAAATTAGAAAATATCCTTAAAATATATATTCATTCATCTTTCTTTAAAATTATTTTCTTTTCTTAACGTTATATTCTTTTTCTTGTTTCCTTGCAGTTTTTCTTTCTTTCTTTCTTTTTGATGAGTAAGATATATAAAATACATAAATATTAATTTACAAAAAAGATGTAAATAATTACTTTTTTAATATACAGTGTTTATGAATTTAAAATTTGTTTTATGGGGTTTAAAAGTAAATTGAAAAATGAACCTGTAGATAACGAACTTATTTCGGGATTTAGGAACTTCGTTAAATGGAGATCCGACTGTATATTGAAAAGTAGAAATCTAAAGATTATTTTTAAAAATTATTAATTTACTAAAAGGAAGCAAAAAGAACACAAAATACACTCTGACATAATAAAAAATAAAATACGCACATATACACTGATATAATACACTTATAAATATATCGGTTCTGCACTATGTGTTTGATAATTAATTTAACAATACTAAGTTAAAAACAAGTTTAATATTTACCAATGACCCCATGTATGGGCATGTCATAAAATTATATGAAAATTTTATACTTATCTTGATCATTTATACGGTTTATAATTAAAAATGTATTGAAGTCTTAGCGTCAAAGCGTAATATTATTGAATTCAATACTTTGTTATTGTATGGAGAGGGACGTGTTGAAAATTATGATTGAAAAATGGGTCGCAAATATTGAAAGTTTGAGAAGCCCTGGAATAATGCGTAAATTCCACACCTATTGGAACCTTTCTGCATTGTGTGAGTGTTGTATTTTGAACAACAAACAGTGTGTGAATGCAAAAAAAAATTTCATTCCTTGAGTTTTTGATTTAAAACTTGAAAAACATGAAAGCAATAAAGTAAAAATAGATTTGAAAGCACAATCAGTTTTAATTTTAAAAATAAATGTATTTGTTCCTTTGATAGGCTTGTAGAAAATTTCGTTGTTAGTAAGTTCTACTTGTGTAATAATTGATTGGTGAAACAACGTTGATGAACGGTTCAATCAATCAAATATATTTGTTGAGAGCCTTTAATAATTTTCACATGCAATGGACTGAAATATAAAATCAAAATAATAATAATAATAAATCTAATAAATTCTTATTAGGGAGGATCAACTTCTTCAATTCAGATTTCAAAGAAAATTTACGTAAGCGAAAGTAATTTATTCCATGCATTCGCGTCTTAGGTACTGCATCGGGGTTGCAACTACTGACAGTATTTTGAAAATATAATCCTCAGTGTTTAAAAATAAAAATTGTGTAAAAAAAGAACTACTGGTCAAAATAACATCAAACTTGAACTGAATATATTTAAAGAATAGGGAAAAGTTGTGGCACTAGGGGAAAAGTTCCAAAGTGCATCAACAGTAATAGGCTGCTCTTCCGCACATTGGAAAGCAGGGTGACTCAACTGCTGAAGAGACACTTCGGAAATGATAGAATGATCATGTTCCAACAGCTTGGCCTTCAAGATCACTGTACCTCAATCCTTTTAACTTTTGGCTGTGAGGTTATCTCAAAAATCCTGTGTTCAGTTGCCGTTTGTAAATTTAGCTGACTTGAAGGCTCGAATAACGGAACATATTCACAACATGACCCCTGAGACATTCCACACTGTTGCTTATCGACTTCAACTTACGATGGAAAATGGTGGACAGCATACTGAACATGTGTTACATAAATTGATTGATAGTTAACTTACGTTTTCATTGTTGCTTTTTGTGTGTGATCGGTGGGAAAATCGAATTTTTCCATCCGATGTGTACAACTTTGCAGTGGTGGATGAGCTTTTCCCTAACATTACCTCAAGTGTTGAATGACTTTGGAAGTTATTTCTTTTGTCTAAATACCAAAACATCGTGCACATTGAACAGCATGGTTTAGTGTGCAATTCAATGTAATTCAAAGTGTGTTCTAATGTAATTTTCATTCCAAAGTCTTCATAATTCAATTTAAAATCACACTTGTATCAGAACCTACATTCGTTTTAGCCACTTACAGTGCCATCTATTGATACACTTTGGAATATTTTTTCTTATCATAACACCTTTTTATCCTTTATCGTGTATATTCAATTTAAGTTTGAAGCCGTTCTGAGCAGTGGTTCTTTTTTACTGAATTTTGAAAGTTGAGCTTTAATTACAATCACCCTGTATATATAACAATACAAAACAATGTTAACGTTTTCGCATTATCTCAAGCTGTTAGCCAGTGGATCAAAATTTCAAGATCTTTGTTTCAGAAAATAGGTTTAAAAATTAATGTTGATTTTTGCCTGTTACATGAAAGAAGGAAAACATCAAACTTCGCATGATTATGTCGAAGAAGTTTAAAGGAAAAGAGATTTCAGAGCTGTTGTATAATCCTCATAATTAAGGTTCACAGTTAGAATATTAATCCCTTACTGTTTATTGTAAGTCTCTGGTGGAAGTTAATTATACCGTTATACTAAAAATACATCGAAAAATGTTATGACTTGTATAGAATTTAAAAAGTGAATAAATTTGGATAAGTGTCAAAATCAATAAAACAGAAATGAAGTAATACTCTGAAACAAAATTTTATTTTTCAAAATAGATATAGAACAAAGTATTACGAGTAGAAGAGCATCACGGTACATCGAATCTGCGAAAAGTTATTTAAAAATTCAGGAACAATTTCCATATCAATGTTTCTCCAGTCGATCCACTTTTGTTCCGGATTCAGATTAGAGGAATCCTAAAAGAAAAATATGATTATTGTATCATTTAAAAGGATTCTGAATTCTCAAAGTATAATAATATTGCAGGTATTTTTTAATCAATACAAATGAACTGAACTAAGTGGCGCAACAGACTATAAGAGCTAAGGCCTACTGTGTCTATCTCAGAAGAGGTGTCTATCGCGCTGGGGTGCATGAGCAGATGTTTCGGTCAAGTGGTCAGTCTGACGCGAAAACCCCCAGAGTGTTCAGATCCCAACCAGGCTTGGCACTCATTTATCAACCCATTGAAGGGATGAAAGGCTGAGTCGACCTTACCCAGCCCGGGATTTGAACCCCGGACCTGTCGCATGGAAGCGCGATACGCTACCCCTCAGCCACTGAGCTTCAATTACTCTGTGCATTCAAGTAACTCATTTATAGTTTGAATACAAAATCCTTTTAAAAACTTAATCAAGAGAAGAAAATTTAAAATCTATAAATGGAAGAATTAAAAATTTATAAAAAGAACTAAATGAGCATTATCAATTGAATACTTTTTATTACACAGAATTTGAGACAGAGTTTTGACCAAATTATTTAATTATAATGACTTCAAAATAATTATTTACTTTTTAAAAAACCCATCTAAATCTTTTTTTATAAATGAGTATCTTCAAGATGCCAAATAAATTTGTATGATTCACTAAATAATATTAATAGTTTATGTTGATAAATCCAAATGTATCTACACAATGCCCCACCGGGTAAAATAAACTGAAATACGAATTTCGAATTTAATTTAATTTAGCACCAAAACTTTAAATATGAGAGTTTTAAAATTGGCTGCAGATAAACATAACCTTTTTTTATTTGTCACAGTAGATGACGATGGCCTAGTTTTATAAATATCACTAGTAATCAATTTGTTCTATTTAGAATATTTCCATGAAAGTTGTCACAGTGTTAGCCAAATAATACGATACACAAATTTTTACTCAATTATAATAAGAATCGTATTTATCTACTTTATGAAAAATGTATAAAAGCATCTTAAGAAATATAAGGATCTTTAGACTTTTTGTATAGTAAATATATGCTGAGAGATTCTGAAGTATAAGACTTCACTCTAATTCTTATTGCAGTCTATTTCTTATAGTCAGTTGTGAATTAGATAGGTTCTTAATTACTCAAATTCTACTCAACACATCGAGCCATACAAAACTATTCAATCCCCTACTTTCTTTACTTTTTTCTCAGATGTAATATATATATATGCCGTTCCTGAAATTAAAAATGAAATTTTAGGAAAATTTCCCACACACCTTTTTTGGTTTTAAATGTTTTTATTTTTGCATAACTGTTACGGAAATTAAAGAAATAAGTTCTTATTTCTAGTTTAAACAAATTTGGTTCACCTCTAAATTAAATCCAAGAATCTTGCTGGAATATAGGTATCTTTAGATGTTTTTAGTGTGGCACAAGCATTACGTTTGAATCAACTCAAATCAAAACATTTTATTTCGTACATTCTTGACACTTAAAAATTCTTTTTATACTGTTTTTTATTTGCTGTCAAACAGTAAAAAAAAAATTTATATATTCGCTAGATATGAATCAAGCATTCGTTTCATATCAAATCGTCTGCTAAGAATGCTCTTTAGTAGTAAAATGCTAATTATCTTTAAACACGAACCCTATTTTTTCATTTTAAATTAAGTAATCTACTAGGAATCACTAGAAATAAATTTATTGTACACACTCTCATCCCCCTAGAACGACGATGATGAATATAAAATGGTCCAGAAATTTTGTATTCAATCAGACGTTTTTATATCAAAAACTTCTGCTTTGGGGATTTTCTCTTGATTTGGACCTGCTTTATCCTTGAAGAAAAATGCAACAAGAAGAATCTATTGAAATGCTTTTAACTATTTAGCTATCATCAAGAATTTTTTTTTCCTTTTCCAAAACAGATAAGATATAAACGATGAAGTGCTACTCAGCGTTATTATACAGAAAAACAAGAGATATATCTGGACAGTTCGAATCTACTTTACTTTCGAGTGTAATGATTGTTAATTGTTTATGTTCAAGAACTACAATTATCTGATAAGAGATAAAAATTTTCAGAAGATAATTTTCACTGAAAAAATTAGACTTAATATACCATAAAATCCGGCATATAACGCATACCTTTATTTTCAAACTTCAAATTTTTAATTTTTAGGTATATTCGCCATATAACGCTCCCCCTTTTTTACGAAGAAACCTGTAATGTACGTGCGCATTTCTTATATGTTTTAAAGTCACATATTCCAGATACCATTCTAAGCTTTAGAAAAATATAGTATACTTCTAGAATTACAACCCTTTAAGCTCATAAGGAATGTCATTTATTTTGAATAAATAGTATTTCGGATATATAAAGAAAAGTCTAATTTTTTCCTATGCTCATCTCTTTTTTTATTTTAGGTCTCTCACAGTGTAGTTCTGGACTAAGAAAAACACGAAGCAATTGAAATAAAAAAAACTACATAAAATGTTAAGAAAAATATAATTTTTTTGGTATTGTGAAGGATAATTCGATAGACAGGATTATTGTTTTTGAAGAATTGTAACAGAAAATTAACGTGAGGCTCAGTTACTTTCCAAAGATTGTATCCACTAAATATTTCAAAAATAAACATTTGAATTTGAATTTTTGATGTTGAGATGAAACTAAAGACTTTTTGAAGACCTACCATAGTTGGTTTGATACTCGTCTGGTCTGCCGGCTCCAGCATACATCTCTCCGTTGACGCCATTACTGAAAGAAGAGGCTCTGGCCACGTTGCCATTGGGGTCACTGTTGCGAACGCACTTCATCTGTCCTTGAGCATTCGTGGAACAGGACATGGAGAAGGAGCCGGCCTGACAGGCGGTCATCAGGGCCAAGACTATAACGCAGGCGAAGAAAGATTTCATGATGGAGAGCTAGAACATCAAACAAAGATTATTATTTTTATATCCGTTAAAAAAAACTATTTTTAAGACTATTTCAAATAAAAAACATAGTTTTGATGGGGAAAAAGATTTTATTAAAAGTTTTAATACTATTCACCCATATGAAACTTTATGCTATGGGTTTTCATCCTTTCCTACTTGAGGGCCAAATTAATAAATTTATGATGGTCCGTGGGCCACACACATCAATAAATTCACAGTGATCCGCGGGCCATACGATTGTTAAAATCAATATTGTAGTCAGGATATTTATATAAAGAAGGAAGTTTGTTTTACAAAACTATAACTGATTCTAAGGGAAAAGATAGTGTTATAGATTTGTATATATATATATATATGTATTGGTTTCAAAAAAGTTAAATGGGGGTCGAATTAAAAAGTTTTGCAAGCCTTTAAAGATAAAAATCCCCCTTTTTTCCGAAAATTTCTGAGATTTTTTTTATATTTAAAATTATTTAAGATAAAGTGAAATTTGTGAAAAATTTGTCATTTTCGGAAAATTTTATCTGAAATAGATATCAAAAGATCAGTGAAATGTTTTAAATAGGAGGAATAACAGAAAATTGCGTTTCTTACGACAAGAAGCAGACAAGGCAATTTATTTTAAAATTGCCTCAAATTCAAATGTGGGGCCCCTATAATTCCTTCAGTGGGCCATTCGTGGCCCTTGGGGGTTATGCAATATACTGAAGTTCGGCTACCTACTGTTGTCCTTGGTATGAGTTTTTTATTTGAACTATCTACGTCTGTGTCCACTGTCCCGCCGTGCACGCATTAGACGACTAGGACGCAAAGAAATCTCGACTGAAGTCAGTCGCTAAGCGCTTTTATTCATGTTCTTTGCTGCTTGCGATTTGCGAGAGCAGGGGTCGCCATATCCCCTTTCTTTTAGAGATGAAACTGTTTTTACTATTGAAAGACTTTCTGAACTATGTATAAAGTAGGTTGTTTCCCAGCCATTACTGCATTCGATGTACATCCCCAGCAGCAATGGAACAGTTTGGAACAACAGCAGCAGCAGTTTGGAACGTTTTTCATTTATGCCGTAGAGGCAGATGCCGTGTTTGATTTTATATGAGCTGTAGCAGTTTTTACATAATTACTAGACACGGTTTATCGGATTTTCGATGGAACTCATAATCAATCACTAGTGTTTGACTGAGTTACCATCAAGTATTCAATCACCAAGTCACCACTTCGTATACAAACTGTTGAACTTGTCATGAATGATTTAAGCCAACAAAACCTGTCGATCCACAACACTCTATGTACGCGTTAGATGATTAGGAAGAAAAGGAATCCATTTACTCTCCGGAGAGTCGTTTAGTTCTTTTATTCGTGTTTTTTGCCGTTTGCGGTGCGGGAGAAGGAGTCACCACATTTGAAAGGCAGTAAAAGTTAGTAAGCAAAATATAAGGATGAATATTTTTATAAAAACAGTATTAATATAGTGAATAAATTTTAAAAAATCTCCGAGAGTAAAAGAGACAAGAAAAAATGTCAAATATAAAGACTCAAAAATATTGAATCAGTGAATTATCATGAAAAAAATATTTGATCTCGTCCATTTTAAATATTTCATGTTAAGCCTTTAACAAGAGGGAAATAACTGTCATTTGTGATATTTATGCAAAAACACAAAAACCCTATTTTTATAAAAATCCTAATAAATTCGAAGTGTTACCAATGATATTGAAATTTTTTAAGTTGCATTTTCTAGAAAAGTAATATCCATATATAATTTTTTAGGAATATATCAGTATTTAGGAATTAGGTTAGATTTATAGTAATTTAGAATAAAATATTTTTGTGTGGTTTCTTATCCCACTTAATCGACAGAAACATCTAGATCTAATCCATGAACCCGTGCGTTTTTAAACATTGAAGAACTGTAGCAGGACGTAAGAGCAGCCGGCTCTTATGGCAATCCATATAAGCCAAGATGCGGATAGGAATGGCTTGAGTCACTTTGCAATTCGGACAAGGATGGTAAACTTTAAGATCCACCCCATGACGTTGAGCTAGAGTATGTCCACTGCGAAGCTTAGCAAGAGTAGTTTCATCTCGCCTACTGCTTATCCCTAGCAAAGCAGCACCAGAACGGTTTCCTCCATACCACTCATGTACAGGGGTCTGCCTCCAGGGGGAACTGATATCTTGTTTGACCCGGGTAGCAATTTCTGAAAAATTAAGGCAGCCACAATGTGAAGGCCATTCCAATATGGTCAGCTAAATGCATTGCAGGCATAAGGCAAAGTCAGACCTCAACCTTTGGTGCCTCGCAGACCCTATGAAGCTGCATCTTTCACCCTTCATCATGACTCGTTTGCTTGAGTATAAAATGTTATCTACACGTGCATTTTCTTACTAACTGAACCCTTTAACTAATTTGCCCGTACATAGTGCGGGCTACCGAAAGCTGGGCACAACCGATTTGCCCGTACGCTGTAAGTCACTGATATTTCCTTATTTCTATCTTTGATATTTGCCCATATTTTTAAATCATAGGCAGATTATTAGTGCTAATGTTTTCAAAATACGAAAAAGTCAAAAGTGGCAAAAATCCAGGGATTTGTACACATTCTTCAAAGATCAGAGTAAATCAACGAAGTTCCTTTGGGAGCCATAGGTAAAGACACTAAAGTACAACCTTCTGACTACCCATTTAATTTACCTGCAATTGCACTAATTTAACAATTGACCACGAGAATTTCTATCAATTCTCTGTTTTTTTTTTAAATAATATGTAATTTCAACTAATTTCAAACTCGCTAAGTAAAACTTCACTTCACGTTAAGAATAAAAGAATATTTTTCTAAACATTTATCAAAATGGGAAGCTAATAAAAATGTTCTCCAAGAAAGAATTCTAAATGTGCCTTTTTAAAGTTTATACCAATCAATTCTTTCTTAGAAAATTACGATTAACTAAAAAAACTAAAATAAATATTACGTGTGAGATTTTAAAATCGTCGAAAACATTAAGTTAGAAATCTGTACGAAATAAGTTTAAATTTTTCTGCCGTGGAAGTTTGTATTTATTATTTGAAATGGTGATTGAGGAAAATTTTTATTCCTTAATTCGATGGTTAAGCTTATATTAAGAAAAAAGTGGGGAACTACATAAAAAGAAAACTTAGTCAAGTTATTGAATAACTAAGGAGTAAATATATTTTTCTTTAAAAAAATCGAAGAACATTTTTTATTTGTCCTTACTATGTTCTGTTTTATCTCAGCCTATTTATTTTCAGAATTAAAATCAACCAATGAAAATATTTGAGCCACTGAAAAGAAGTTCTTTTAGGTTAGAAAATTTTCAAGCTTCTAATATTTTTTACGCTAGTAATAACGTTTTTAAAAAATTGTTAAAGCAATAATAGAGTAATTAAATGATAAAATTTTTGAGGAAAAAAGCATTCCGAAAGAAATGTTGATAAAAATAGATAAATGATAATGCTATTCACATTTCCTTTACAGAATTTTAAAAAAACTCCTTCAAAAATTCAAACATAAGTGCTGTACTTGAAAAAGTTTTAAGAGATAAAAACTGTAAAACTCTTAAACAAAGGATGTTGCTACTAATTTATTTATCTTATGAATAACAATTTAAAAATTAAAGCTTTTTTTAGAGACTTTTAATCAGTTGTCCTCCATGTCTAGTAAATTCTTAAAGTTTTCAGGGTGATTAAATATGATTTAAAGGATAACTTCTACTTAATTGTGCACTAACATACCAAAAGCTATTAATGAGCAGGAATCGTATTGAGGAGAACTTACCTCTGGAAGAGATGCCAAGAAGATTCAACCACAATTCAGTCAAAGGAATATTCGTGAAGGACTGTGGGAGCTTTCCCTGGCAATATATAGCACCCTCTGGTCAAAAACAACAAAATGAGTCACGAAAGAAACACAACAGTTTATGATAGTATTATTCACAAAATAGCCCTTTTCAGACGTGGTTAATTTAAGAGCGTCTGAAATATATGGTAGATGTAAGGTGATATACAACGCTGACGTCCATACATTTTTATTTCCTGGAGCTCAGTCGTATTGTCCAAATTCATTTCAAAAGATTTTAGTTATTATAATGAATCTTCGCAGAATCTTCTCAACGTGTTTACTCCTAAAATCTTATTTGGATTACGGTTATGGTTCCGTCATTTTCAAATGCATTTCTTCTCAAGTCAAGAATAAAGATTTATTTTATGATTCTTGAGAAGTTTTACCGTGTAGGCATTAAGTCGAATATTAGAAAGGTCAAATTAGATTATTATCGTTTGTCTTAGAAAAAGTTTGTGATGAAATATATTTTGGTTAACAAACTGATTTTTAAATAACGAAAAATGGATTTGATAAAATTGTTCCATAATTATTAAATTTTATGTACAAGAAAATAGTTTCTGCAATTTTCTTTCGTAAATTTTTGTTTAAAATAGGTGAAAAAAATAATAAATTTAATTACGTTATATCATTCTTTATTTCGATATCATTCAGAAGAGTCACCATATCAATAACTAATGAATTCAGTTGTATTTATTAGAGCTTTTAGTTTTGCTTTTACTTTTTTGTTTTATGAAATTGTATAGCCTCTTAGACCAATAAAAGCAAACTCCTGGAAGAAGCTCGAAGTTCAGAAAAATCAATTTTATTTTAACTGATGCAATTTTAATATCATTGTATATTTTTTTACCTAAGATAAAAAAAACTTAATTAATATTCTATAGGTAAAACGGAACATTAATTAATTATATAACCTTTTCATAATAGTACTTTTCTAGATAACTGTGCTTAGGTTCTTTCTTTTTGCGAATATGTTCAAGATTTCTATCTGCAAAATTAGGAGAATTTTTAGATTTTGGCGATTATCTCTACAGGACAGATTTTAGTAAAATTTGGTATATATATATATTGGGTTGATGCATAATTATCCGCCGTTTTTTCAACAAATTTTATTAAACAAAATCAATAACAATATTTGACAAAAACATGCTTAAGCGATTATTCGGGAGCGTAGTCACTGTCTTCTTCAATTACTGCTTCCCATTTGCTTGACAGATAGTCGATTCTACGAGCGAAGAAGACACGATTCTTAGAGGCGATCCACGCTTTGACATCGGCTACCAAGTCATCCAATCGTCTAAATCCTATGGCCGACCTCTTCCTGGCTTATCCGCCAAGCTGGTATCACCAGATTTGAAACGGGCGAACCACTCTCTACACTGACTTTCGCTGAATGTTCATTTTCCAAAAAGTTCGTTGAGATCGCGAAATGACTGTGCTGCTTTCCATCTCTTCTAGAAGTGGTAGAGTATAATATATGGCGAACATGATAATGGTTTTTGACACTCATTTTTCTAAAACAATAGGGAAGATTATTTTTATACAAAACTAATAAACAAAACGCTACTTTTCACTGATGAAAAACGCGCTGATATAAACGCCGGATAATTATGCATCAACCCGATATATATGTATAGAGAGAGAGGCCAGCAACTCCGAGAGAATGAGTGTCGCGAGGCTTAAAGGGTTGTCAGGGTTTTAAACCATTTTCGCGCAGACTTTCCTCATTTGAATCCCCCACCCTCCGTTAAAATGCGTTGAACGATTGTTTTGGGCATTCCACACACTTCTCTATAATTATCCGAACACTTAATTGTCAGTCCTTGTTCAAAACTTGACGCCCTTTTTGTACTGAGTCGTCCATTCATGATGCCAATGGGCGCCCCGAGTTCCCAACCTTCCCGAAATATTTTGTGCCTCTTTATAGCTTAGCTTTGCCTCATCACCCTGTCAGTGCTGTCTCTCTGAAGCATTTCGAGCGCCTGCGCCTTGTTTTTACTCAGTTTCACACAAAGTACTTGATCGCGTCACGCTTCTTGAAAAACTGTTCTATTTTTTGCTCGACAAGGGTGCAATATTTACCTTTCTACCTATTACACCCTCGGAGCGCGGAGCGTGACTCTACCTCAACAATTGCCCCCGTGCGACTGATACCGGTCTCGTTTCGCACGAAGCTTAGATCCCCCATCAATTTCTCCACCTGAAGTTCTGGCTCTCCAACCTGCGTTGCCAACTATGAAAAATCATTCTGGGAACTTTTGGGAGAAATCCGACTAAAGCCGAAATGAACTTCTGAGTTGGTACTCCCCTCTCTACCATCCCATTCCAAGGAAAGTTTTTTAGGCTAATCAAAAACGACAATTTGTTGTCGTTTGGCAGCACTTATTATCATTCCATATTGTTTACCTTTCTGTAGTACCTCGTATTACAATGTATTTCACATGTTTTATCTAGTAACAAGCAACATTAAAATTACTCTTTTATGATTAGTGGAACATCGTTTAAACAATAAGCAGCATTCTGAACATGCATTAGCTATCTTTCTCCAACCCATATTTACCTTCACCAAAGTGGTGACCCGTGTGGCGGTAGCATCTATATAATCCAGTAACAACCTCCGGACAGATGTGATCACTTTCGTCTAGTGGTATGTTACGTGCTTACGAATCCATAGGTAGCGGATTCTGTCCTCCGGATAAGCGCCACTTCAGTCCTATTTAATTATTGTTCATGACAAGACACCAACCAACCATAGAACAAATAAAAGTATGCTACTATTTTTGCAATTTTTCTCTACACGTCTAAATTTATTTCCATTCATTGCGCTTAACTTAAACCGGTTGTTGCGTTATCTAGTCAAGTATTCGGTCTTACACTGCTCGACTGAATGACTAATTGTTTATTAAAGCAGTAATATGTGAAGCTGTCCGAGGGTAATTGGCAACAGACCTTGTAACTTTGAACTACGGTCAAGCAACAAGGCCGACACATCACTTTGTGGATGGTTAACGAACCAATAATACTATTTCAGTCATCTACAATAATGCTTATTTTTCTAAGAATATTTAAATGAGAGAGAGAACTCTTCTAAATTCAATTCTGAAAAAGATTTCATCCATATCTGGACTAAGAATAACAGTAAATATTTAGCAATTTTTTAGGGGATATCTGTTGTTAATTTTTTTAAACGCCAAATATGTAGTGAATAATGCCCACACATTGATTACTTCTTCCAGCCTACAGGCCTTATAGCAGTCTAGTAAATAAAAGAAATTATTCCAGCAGTTGGGAGGGGAAAATGCAATCAGGAATTCTTGTATATTTTTTTCAAATATATGAACAAGTGATAAAGTGAACAAAATGGAATTAATAAATGTAGTTATATTACAAATGTTATTGTAGATAAATATAGACTCTTGCTGAAAGTCCATGTAATAAATAAGCAATATATAGATGCTAATCACAAAAAGCAAGAAGTCATCCAAACGAAGTAGAAACTAATTCTTCTGGATCAAACAAGAAAAGAACTTTATCTTTGGAATATAAACTTAACATTATCATAGACTTCGATACAAAAATAAAAATTTGTGAATCAGCAAAGAAGTGGGGAATTGGACAGATGGCCTTAGTTTAATTGAAAAAGGGATGAAAATTTTAGAAAATATAGACTTCAAAGAAAATCGTATTTTTTCAACAAAACAAGGAATAAAAAAAAATTATTAGCGTGCTACGACGAAATTTTGAGCGAGAAAAAAATCTTTTAGCCAGCAGACTTTTTTGTAAGATTTAGTGAAACCTTTTACATCAAAATAACTTAGGCTTACGATTTTTTTATTTGTTTTATTTAAGATTAATTAAACATTTTTTTTCTAAATTATTATTTTTTTCGTCTCCGTCCTCAACTAAGAATAAGACGAGGATATCGCTGAGTCTCACTTACACGTACAGTAAAAGCTTGAATGTGAAGGCTTGGCTTGTAGCGCAGTAAAACTTGACTGGAGGCTTGGCAGGTAGCGCACTATATATTAAGAAGAACTGGTGGAATAGCAGTAGAACTGGTTTGTTGGCCATTGAGTGAAAGGGGCGGAAGAAGAAACGTGGCTCGTGCATGCACATGGCGAAGAAAATGCCGACAGTTTTCCTATGTCATTTTTATAATTGTAAATATATGTAAATAGTGTGGTGTGGTTTTGAGAAAATTAATAATAAACGATAAATCCGGTAAATGGAAGGAAATGTTTATTTCATTTAAACGAAGTCGTGACAGTACGTTCAGGGTTTACCTGAATTATACAAATCAGAAACATTTTTTAAATTCGTCATATGTTTTTAAATTGCTATACGATTGAAAAACCTTTGTTTCTTGATTGATTTTTAAAAATAATTAAAATTATTGTTGCATTCTGAAGCAACATGAGGAGTGGGAGTAATTTGTACATATCTAGAGATAAAAGTTAAAATTCCTTTCTTTAAAATTTATTGTATTTTTCAGTTATATCTCAGTACAATTTCAATTCGCAGAATTTCGTGAAAATCGAAAAATAAATTTTGCATATCAAAATTGCTTCAAATACTTCATTAAAAAATTTAATAAATAAAATGCTACATATGGATTTTCGTTACACAGCAGGGGTCGGCAACCTTTTTGCTGTGGCGTGCCAAACCAGTCTACCAATAGGTTTCAGCGTACCACTCCAGTAGACATTTTTGAAACCATTCAATTCCCGCGATAATGCATGCAGAAAATAGAGATCAATAATATGCGTAGGTTTATAGTTTTATTATGTATTAGTTTTGCATCATTTACAGATATTTCTTGACATAAAAATAAACAGCATAAAATATATAACTATTTCTTCAACAAAAAATACAATTGTTCATATTTTGAGAATTTTTAAACATATTTATTAAAACAAGATATATATAGACAACATAAAATGTAAGTATTTCCTTTATTACAGTTAAATAAAAACTTTAATACGAACCACTCTACTTTCAAATCGCAAAATCAGGGGTATAATGTGTGACTTTCAATTTGACACGATTTTGGACATTTAGTTGTTAAACAATTTTTTTGGCGTACTCGAAATATTTTTCATACGAAGAAAAACTTTTAACTCAGATATGTTCAGAACCAAAAGCGGAAAGCAGGGCACAAGCAATTTTCTCTCTTCAAACAATTAAATCTCCCCGGCGAAAACACATTCAATAATTTACAAAATAGTTGTAAATTTATCTTTTGAGTTATCTTTCAGATTTTTTGCCAATTCTGTAAATGTCCATTTTTCTGAAGATGCTTGTCAAATAATGTGTCCACAACAAGTTTATCTACTTCCATCCACTCAAAAATTGACAAATTTGTAGAGCAGGCATGTCAAACACGCGGGCCACATGCGGCCCCTACGTGGTGCGGCCCACGGAGACATTTTACAAAATTAATTACAGTTTACAAAATCAATCTTTTAAGGGTTTTTTTTTATTTTGAAGTTTATTTCCGGTAAACTTTTAAAAATTTACAACATACTAATCTCTCTCTGTTATCTATTGTTTTTTTAAAAAAATCCTTTTTAATTATAGAAATAAGCCGCCTATCTTGTATAGTGGTCAGTGAAGCTGACTGTGGTGCCGTAAGAACTGAGTTCGAATCCCGGAGAATGCATGGATGTTTGTGTGTTGTAATCATTTCTTCTGTCTGTGTTGTATGCCCCATGTTATACATTGCGTGGTGCACGAGATTTATAAATGTTTAAAAAAAATATAGAAATATATATATAGAGAGAGAGAGCCTTTATAAAAGAAAACTATTTTTAATATTTTATTAATTTTAATTTAATTTTTATTAAATTCTTAAATGCATTTATCAATATTATTTTTATAGATTTCACGATTCATCGTGCGCGCGACTTTTATTTCACTTTGAAGTTTCCAATCAGTGATAGACGAACAGCGTGACCAGAAGCAGTAGAAATATTTTTTTTAATTTAAAAACCCTATGATGCCCAAGACAAAACGTAGTGTTTACTCAATAGTTTGTGAATGAAAGTGAATTTTGGTTTTTATCCATATTAAACTAAAAAGTTATTCAATAACAACATTATCAATCTTCAAGAATAGAGCAAGAAAAGATGAACATCGTAATTTTCATGAAAAATGGGAACTGCAATATTTTATGCCCAAAGCAAGAATCAAATATTGTGCCTGACATATAAAAACTGTAATTCAGTTGCTAAGGAATATAATTTTAAGAGAGACTATGACACAAATTTAAAAACAAACTATGACGTATATGTTGCGATACTTTGCGAGTTTTTTTTGTGTGTTGAATTGAAATTAACTCTTAAAAAAATGAAAAAAATGTATTCACTACATTTGTTGAGTTAGAGTAAATATTAACGTCTCACTGTTCAGCTACTCGAGAGCGTTTGGTGACGGATTTCATAATTTTGAACCATGGTCAAGTGACAAAGACGACACCTGAGCTAGCACCCCCTCTCCTAACTTCCACACTACACCAATGGGAGAATGTTTTAGCCTCGACATATTTAAAACGTGCATTGGCTTCATTAGTACAAGGCTCAAACTCATGTGTGTGCGTGTGACTCAAGTTCGTTACCTTGACCGCTAGGCTACCTCAACCATCTATATTTGTTGAAGACAATACAACTGTGCAGTAAAAACTAGTTATATTTTATCACTTTTAATTGTAAGCACAGATCGAAACCACTTACTGAAGATGAATTTATTAAATGCTTAATTAAAGTGGAAGAATTTCCTTATTTACTCGAATCTGAGCCGCACTTTTTTCCCAATGTAGATGCTACTGAAAAGTAGGCGCAGCTTAGAATAGAAAGGAAAGAAATTTGTTGGATGTGGTATTTAGAACAATTATGAGAGCATGCATGTAATTAAAAGTTTATAATACTTATATAAAATAAATAGTTATTCCTTTCTTATTAGTTTTCATTTTTAATTTATTTCAATTTCGTAAAATTTGATATCGATATACCCTCTTACACTATTCATTTTTCACAAAAATTTGAGAATTTCGGGTGCAGCTTAGAATTTGAAAAAAAAAAGAAAACGGTATTATGTCCAGCACAAATAAAATAAAAAATGATGGTGTAAGTCGCGAAATTTTGTAACCAGCAGCGGTGATGAAATAGTCGAGAATCATAGTCGAGTCGAGTCATGTATTATGCATAATACATATTTTTGATGCATTTAAAGAAGTTTTAAAACAAAGTGTTCTTTGGGGAAAAAAGTTGGTTTGTCTTGCAACTGATAGCGTACCTACCATGATCAGTATTACTATAGCAGCAGCGATATTAAAAGAAACAAGAAAACAGCATGGTAATAATAATTTTAAATATTTTCAAATTGTATTATTTCATAGCAAGTACTGATCTTGGTCATGAACTATGATATATTGGACATGTTTTAAAGTAGTCAGCAAAATTGTAAACTATATTCGAGCATGTAGACTAGCATCGTCGATTTGCTTCATTTCTGGATGATACAGAATGTGAATTTATCGGTCAACCATATTATACAAAAGTTCAATGGATTTCGAATCATTAAGTGTTAAAACGATATTTTTTTTTAATTTTCTAGATTAAATCAGTATTTTCTTGGAAACAAAGAAAAAATTATGAATGTGCTGAATTAAAAGATAAGAAAATAGGAAAGAAGAAAAAGATGCTGAATTAAAATATTAAAGAAGAAAAAGATGCTGAATTATAAAAGATGAAAGAAGAAAAAGATTCTGAATTAAAAGATGAAAGAAGAAAAAGATTCTGAATTAAAACATGAAGTTTTATCCAACTGAGAAAATTTCTGGTATTCCCAGCTGATCTTACAAGTCAACTTTACTTAAGCTTCATGGCAAAAATCATTTCGTTGCAATGCTATTTGATATTAACGCATTCAAACAAAAATTATTACAGACAAATTATTACAAATAAAAAGAGAAAATATTTCACTTTGAAAGCTTTCAAGCTTATTGACACAATCTATCACACTTAAATTAAAATTTACAGAATATTCTCACCAAATTAAACTATTAGAATAGAATTCGATCAAATATTTTCGAAATTTTAAAAAGTTTGAATTACAATTACATTTTTTAACTTCACCTCTATCTATCAATATTGAAATTTTTGATGAAAACTTACAAATGGAATTAATTAAAATCTGTTGTGATTCTTTGCTGAAGCAAAAATGTTTGGAAGTTGAAACTCTAGATTTTTTATACATATTTCATCTGTAGATTGGTTTCTTAAAATGTTATCATTTGTTACGCGTAACGAATGGCTACGTTTGGATGCACATTTATTTATGCGAGAAACTTTTTCTTTATTGAAAAATAACAAAATTCTGAAGGGCTAAGATTAAATGATAAACATTTATCATCATTTTTTAAAAATTACGTCAGTTCAATATGCTCAACCAAGTTTTGATGACTTGTGTTGAGAGAAAACAAATTATGTTAAATATCTTCTAAAAGAAATATTAAATTGTATTTAGTACTATAACTTTTATTTTAATTTTTTTGAAAACAATATAAAACATGTATAATTTTAAAAATAAAAGGAAATACTAAATGATTATGTATGTATAATATATAATACATTGCGTTTTATAAATAAGAATACAACCATTCTAAAATTCCTGTTTAATTTTTTGAACATTGAAAACATGCGGCCCTCAACTTAATATAAAATAGTTCATGTGGCCCGTGATACCAAATGAGTTTGACATGCCTGTTGTAGAGCATTGTAAAGTGCCACTGAGAAATGTAGCGAGTGAATGAGTGAGTGAATATTAAAGTCCCACTGTTGAGCTACACGAGGGCTTTTGGGGACGGTCCGCGTAATTTTGAACCGTCGTCAAGTGACGAGGAAGGCACCTGAGCTGGCACCCCCTCTCCTAACTACCACACCACCAACGGGAGGACGTTTGAGCTCTCGACAGATTTAACGTGCATCGTGCCCCTACACGACGGGTCTTCAGTGGTACTGGGATCGAACTCATGACACGCTAGCCACGATCCAATGCCTCTGAGAAATGTAGCACGTGCCACGTGTGGCACCAATGTTATAGGTTGCCGACCCCTGTTATACAGTACTTGCGAAGAATTAGGTTAGAGGGATATATATAAGCATAAAATCTAATTTTAAAAAAAAATACTAATAACTATTCAATAATTATTATTTTGGTTTGATTGATAGTTTTTTTTTTTTTATTAACGGTTATGCTTTTTTCAGAAACACTTGCGTTGTATTATTATTTGTTGTTTATTCCTGGTTTTCATTGAAATAGGGAATAAATAAAACATTAACAAACTAAAATGAATGTTATAAATGTATAAAATACACAAAATGTAATCACTTTAAAGGGAGACTACTGCTAAATTCAAAGCGATATATTTTTTACGATAATTAGTATTTTCAAGAAAATATATTAGGATCTTCAGCACAGCAATGACATTTCATCAAATTTACATTGCTGTTCCAAAATATAATGCATCAGTTCTTAAATTTATGTCGTACTGTTTGCCTTTATTTGTTTCAAAACGCAATTTTATGTCTTTGAGCGCTAATTTCTAGAAGCCTGTAGAAATTTCCCGCTGATATTACGTAGTTTTTTCCCCTATGCGGATGGTCATTGTATTCAACAGATGGATAATAAAGAGTCTAAATGACGAAACATTTCTCAAATTCAGTAAACAACCTTAGATTGCGATTATTATTCAAATGAGAACGGACTTGAACTCGAAGGAATGAAAGGTAAGAAAACTTTGTAACTTTTATTGGGCTTTATTTTTCTAGACAAAAAGGTGCATGAGAATTTCTTAACCTTGTGCTAGGCTGCGAGAGATGGCTGCTAACAATGAAAATTTGTATTTTCTTATTTAAAATATGAGTTGTGAATAACTTCGTAGCATTCAGTAATATAGTACCGACATTTTTTTGGCAGAATAAAAATTTAATGAAATGGTTGACGTAAGCCATCTGTGTGCCGAAATATCTACTAAAGTAATACTACGGAGAATGTTAGTAATAATAATAAAAGACGTGCCCTTAAATTTATTATAAAATTGTTCTCAGATACAATGAAATTTTTCATTAAATTCATTTTATAAGTTAAAATTTACAACTCAGAGTACCTGCTTGTAAAGAATGTTATTAATGTAATAATAAAATATATATATTCTCTTATGTATTTTTAAAAAAATATATTATGCCATCATCACCTGTGACGTGACAGACTGGGATGGTTCCAATCACCTCTTTTTGCAGACAAACTCCTCCAATTCTATGTTTTAAGGGACAAAACAACTCTCCTTTATCTCGCTGATAAATCGAAGTCTAGTTCTAATTCTTCTTCTAGTGTTACATGGCTTAACCCAGCGATACTCAACCTGTGGCCCACTGGGCCTTTTTAAGTGGCGCGGTAATGGCCCATTGCTCTGAGAAATTCATTTATTTCAGAACATTGTATTAACAATTTGTCTGGAAATTCTTTTAGTCAAGAAATCAAATACAGAAGTTTTGCTTTTTGCTGTCGATGTCGTAGGGATAAAATTGTTTTTTTTTTCCTATTTGTAACTTTAATGGTTAATTATAACTGACAACAGTGGTGTAGCGACTATTTTATGGGTGCAACTAGTTTTTAACTATCCCTCATGTCTTGCAAGTGAAAAATATGGGAAGAAAATAGGTTGCTCCAAGACGATTGGTAAGTTGACTTTTTTGTAGTGATAAACAAACATATGAATCAGTAATTGTTTGATTTGTCTCGAAAGTGTAGTATTTAAAAAGTAACGATGAACATGAATCATTCAACGACGCTTTGCTTTTAGGATCTCTTTCAAGAGGCGATAAAAAGGCTTTCTTGAACGTATTCTTTATAACAGCAACAAAGTGTTTTGTCAGTGACAATATCACAGAGGTTACAAGGCATACATTTAAAGTTGTTAGATTATTGGTAATATATTAAACCATTTACTGATGCAGAAATTGTGAAGGAGTGTTTCTTAAACGCTTCCAATTTAGTGTTTGATAAATTTAATAGCAAAAATATAAAAAAATAAAAATAATAATAATAAATAAAAGCAAAATAGGAGTCTTAAAATTTTTATCAATTTTCCGCATTTTAAATTTCCTATGTTCCTTGGTCTTAAAGCATTCCCCCTCGTTCCCCATTAATCCTCATGTTGTGCCCCCCCCCCCATTAATCCTCTTCTACGCCAGATACCATTCTTTTTTAATTTCTCCAAAAATCATCAAAAACAAAGAAAATTGGGTTCAAATTCCCTTCCTCCTTCATAGTCATAGTCAGGTTCGAAGCGTAAGTCATGACAGGACGGATTAGGGTCTTGTGGAATAATAGCTTCGTCTTTTTTCTAGATAAAAAAAAATGTTTCAATTTATAAAAAGCTTTATTAGCAGCAACAATTCATTTCTTTATTTCAAGTAGGATATCGTTTTTATTAAACATTGATCACAGATAAAGGAATTCTGTAACCGCTTCAACTTTACAATCCCCAATGAAAAGAAGAGTTCGAGAATTTTCAATGGTTGTCATATTTTTATCCTGATTAACAATAAGGCTCACTTACTCAGCCTCCCTCTCGATAGCCAAACACTTCTATTAAATAACTTTTAACTTTAAATAACTTAACAATAGATTGAGTGGCCCATCCGGTATAGTGGTTAGAGACGCTAACTGCTGTGCCGTAGGGCCTGGGTTCGAATCCCGGAGAAGACATGGATGTTTGTAAATGTATAGTGCCTTCGTGTGTGTGTGTGTGGTATGGGGGTACTCTAAATAGCCGTCGAGCCGCAAGTCCTCTCGTGAGGTTGGTGGAAGGGGAGGAGAGCTGAGAGACCCCTGACCACCTCCCAGGGTTCTCTCCTCAAAATTGGGGTGGAACCGAGCCCAATCGTACTGTCACCTGCATGGTGCTCAAAGCTACGGCTAACGACAGGCGTACAATCTTGCTCGATGCCATGATGAATTTTGTGGGCCTCGATCTGACTACGTCAGACAGGTGGCATTAGCAACAACTTTTGCTTCTGGCTACCAACCCTATCTCATCTATGTGGCCGCGGTTGCCTAGTGGCCAAGGTAACGGACTCGTGGTCGGCGTGTCATGAGTTCGAGCCTGGTACCGCTGAAGATCAGCCGTGAAAGGGAGTGATGCACGTAAAATCTGTCGAGAGCTCAAACGTCCTCCTGTTTATGTGGTGTGGTAGTTAGGAAAGGGGGTGCCAGCTCAAGTGTCGTCCTCGTCACTTGACCATGGTTCAAAATTACGAGATCCGTCGCCAAAATCCCTTTTGCTTCTTCAGAGTGCGATGTAAATGAAAATCATATCTCTAATCACTCTATTGATGGTAATTTGAATATTTACTGCAAACAGTGTTGTGAAGAAGCAATTTACGACAAAGCTGTAAGTAAACAATGTTTTTCTTTCATGTTTTATTTTATTTCATACATTGATACCTCTCTCTAGACATTTCTTCCAACCACACGATCTTATAGGGAAAAAATTGTTTTAGTGAGCTGTATTACCTCAAAGGTTTTCCGGAATTTTTACAATTACACCCTTCACGTTATTCGTAAGTCTTCTAAAACTATGAGAGAAATTATGGTGAATCCATCAATATAATGGTTTTATTTTGCCATATTTTATTCCTTCTGCATATTGATAATTTGAGTTAATCAACTAACGAAAATTCTAATTCATTTGATTGAAAATCTTTCTGGTGAGTCTAAAAGTATAACCGAGGCCAGAGAAAGGAAATTGATAGTTAAATGAATGGTTTCTTTTTTTATTGAAACTTCAGATTGGGAATTACCATTGCAGACCTTGTCCGTTCCTCGGGAGCTAGTGTCACTTCTTTGTGGGGCACCAATTGCCAATATATAGGTGAATAACAATTTTTAAGCCCAGTTTTCTCCCCAGAGGTAGGCTCTTGAGCTCTGACGATACGAAATTGTCAAGGAATTTAATTTTGCCGAGAGCACCCAAGTCAAACAGACACTCTAGGATCTTTAACATGCCTCGTAATCATACGATATGAATGTTGTCGATTGTTGATAATCAATTTTTAAATTTTGAAGTCCTCATTAGAATTGCTTCTAAGAAATTTTTGAAATTCGAAGCGCTCAAAGGTATTGGACTTTAGAGGGGGGGAAACGGAACTCACTGAAGAATATTGAAGGAGTTTGTATTTTCGGTGAAATGTTACCACTGCAAAGGATACATTTTTATTTGTCTCTGAGAGACTGTGACGTTAATCATGAGAGAAAAATATCTTAGTAGAAGGGGAGATAAGACCCTTGAGCAAGAACACACTTTTGCTATCACTTGTAAAGGTCGTCAAACACTTCTGGAATCCATTTTTAGCCATGTCCTTTAATTCAGCTTGTGATGCACTCTAATTTCATTCGTTGATTAGATTGACGAGCCTGAAAGTGACGTGTAAGTTCAGGAAGAAATCTGAAGTCGTGGGGGTGAATCCTGGGGAGTAAAGAGAGTGTGGCAAAGCAGTTGTTTTCGTTTTCGCCCCGTTGATGTTTGAAGACTGTTCTAACGTTACCACCACAGAAACCTTTTCAATCTTTTCACCGCTGTCGGAAGTCTGCGAGCTTCCAGAGTATTCGTCGTCTTCGACACTTTCCTTGCCTTCCCTGAAATGTCGATACCACTCAAAAGCTTGCATTTGCGACAATGTATCACTGCTGTACACATGATTCAACATTTTGTACTTCTCCGTAGCACTCTTTTAAAAACGAACACAAAATTTGTTATTCATTCTCTGCGCTCTACAAACGTCATTTCTTTCAATCGACGGTTACTATAAATGCATTCGCTTACAAAATATGACGTCCTGGCGATCCACTGACCACTTGATTTAAGACCAGACCCTTTTAAAAAAGGGGGAGAACGTAGTAACACATAAATGTCATCGTAGTCATTCTACTGCAAATATTTTTCCCATTATAGACTTAGTCAAGGGATCTTTTGAATCCTACCTCGTAAATGCGTTTCGAAAAAAAATAAGGAAATCAAACTTCATTAGACTGTAAGAAATTTAAGGAATTTTCCGAAATGAAAAGTTTTTTTCTATTCCATACTCACTGCATTTTATACGCTCCGTCATTTTTAAAGAACTGCAGACCCCCATTATTCTACTCGATGATATTCGTTGAAACCAAGTCTCGAAAACCTACAATATTTTAATTACCAAACTAAAAATAACGTAGAGTATCACATGTGGAACCTCAGAATAATCATGTATTAGTCTGAAGCAATTCTATAAATTCAAAATTGAACAAATAAGATGAAATAGCATTACTTATACTAATTATCACACCATCAAAAGTAAAACATCGATTTGTTGAGAGCCTTTAAAAAATTATAAAAACAGTAAGCATTTTTTTTTCAGATATAAAATGGTTCTTTGCCGTTAATTGAGGACAATAAATATTTGACTTATTTCAATGTCATGCTTCATATAAATAAGTGTATTTTTTTTCTTCGTGTCAATAAAATTTAAATAATATGACTACGCACAGCACTGAATTTATCTGAAAAACACTCATAGAATTTTAATAAGCTTCAATAGAAAATCTTCATTCGACAAACTAAAAAAGAAGCAAACATGAAAAGAATGAAACGCGTCTTAGGCTTAAAGTTGTTACGTAGGAACGTCAGAAGAAAAGTCACGTAACGAATTTTTAAAAAATAAGAATACGTCATTTTACAGTTTTTCCCTTGTTAAAACGTGACTGAAATGAATTTGAACAAGCGTCACGTTTCTAAAGGGTTACTAGTCCCATTGTCATCTTGTAACTGTCGACCACCTTCGCACAATTGTTCTAATAAATAATCTTTTGTCAGCGTCACAATTTAATATTATTCAGTTTGCAAAGAGAGTACCACTGTTGTGAAACATACATACTTCTGTACTCCATTCATCTTTCTAATAAGGAATTTTTCATTAAATAAGGGGACTCGGTATCCCAAAAAGGACCGAACTATCGTTTTTTTTTTATTTTTATTTAATCTTATTATTTTCATTATTATCTTTCGATTGATATATCACTTTTGCATATCGGAATGTTAAAAGTTGGTTAAAACTTCATTTGAAAAATGTAAATTAACAAATTAGGTAATTCAACCACCCTCTTTTTTAGAAAAGAAATCTAAAAAAAGTGTTTTGTAAAAAAAAACCTATTTTTTAAAAAAATGAAATAATAACTATAACAAGTAATATAAAAAAAAAATTTTAAGTCAATTCCTATTTTGAATGGATGAATAGAAAGTATTTTATTAACGATTGAAAATTTGAACAAGAAATGTATATATATATATATATACAGGGAGAGAGTGAACTAAAAGAAGGAATTGAACAAAAAGAGCATGGTTTGTCTGCATTGTTGTAACAATGAAAAACTCGGCTTAGCTAGTTTGGCTAAGAAACCGGCTTTCGACGCCTACTTTTTTCATTGTTTTAACAGTTAAATTATTGTAACAATGGAGATAAAGCTAAGTTGGCATTGAAAACCAGTAATTCATTAATTAAATTTAATTAATGAATTAATTGAAAAAACTGTATTAGCATCAAGTGTTATCCAGTACAAGTTTAAAAAAATGTATTTGAACTTGATTGGATGAATAGAAAGTATTTTATTAACAATTGAAAATCTGAACAAGATAAATATATAAATACTCGTATAAAGAGAGTGTGAGCTAATAGTAGGAATTGAAAAAAAGAAGGTTTATAATATACAAAGCAGGGTATTAACGAGGCATTACCATATAATGTATTTTTTTTTCTTTGTGAAATGAGTGCGCGTAAAATTTTTGAATTACGGCATTTTATATTGATAATTTCATAACTTCATCTCTTATTCCCGATATGTTTTCATACAAATATAATGCGTCAGTATTATGTGAAGAAAAAAACTAAAATTTCTGTCGTGACAGAAAAAAAAATTTTTTAACATTTTTCTTGACTTTTCTTGTGCAATTAATACTCTCTAAAAATTGATCCTTTATGCAAATGTATGGATTGAAAATACGAAAGTACAATTATTTTAAAGAGAAATATATAACTTATGTCTAAAAGTGATATTTAAATTTATTTAAGCTTATTATAATTATTTTTTCAAAATTATAAATATTAAAGTGGTTTTTTTCTCAGTGTGTGTTTTTTGGATACATTAGTGCATTCAAAATGCTACTCTTTCCAATTACCAATCACACTTCCATTTTTTCTTGTGTGTTATATATAAAGCATGTAACAAAATTAGGAATCCATTTGTGTAAACTGAATACTTTTTTTAAAAAATTTAAAATGTAGGAAATATTGGCTTTTTCGTTGAATTTTAACATGCATATCAACATTTTAATTTTTTTCCCCTCCAAAACTAACTAAGTTATTGTAAAATCGATCCCTAAAGTTGCTTAAAAGATCCTCAAGAATATTACAAAAAATTTCAGATCCAAAAATTAATAATTACAAAAGGAGTAAAATTTTAAAATTTTCTTCAAAAAATTTAAATTTTTAAAACTGTGTGAATAATATGTGAAAATTTCATCTCGCGTCATTTTCTTAAATAGTAACATTATATGAAATGCTGAAATATAACTTTTAAATAAATAAATAAATAAAAAATTTCAGAGGGTATCGAGTCCCCTTAAAAAAACAAATTTTATTAACCTTTAATTAAAGGGGAGTGTTATTTTATTACTTGTGCATACAGTACGAGTGTTTTCATGTATTTTTCATCTTGTAAAAAGTTTTCAAATAAAACACAATGATTATTAATAAGCGAATCATTACACCATTAAGGTTTGGATCCCGTTATAGCCCACACCTGTATTATAGACCACCTGTATTTATGTACCTTCTATCCAATATGAGCATTATTATTTTCTGATAAAAGTCCGATTCAGAAGAGGTGCGCAATTTGGCAAGGCTTGTTCTTCTATGCCATATATGTGAGCTAAAATAGGATTAGGTAAAAACTCGAATAATTATTTGAAATAAATACTTTCAACCTAAAAACAAAATTTATTTAAACCTTTAAGTGCCTCAACGTAATTATGTATAATTTCACTCGATACCCATAAATATCAAGTTTAGATATTTTTTTATGTCAATTTCCTTGTTCAGTTCTCTTTTGTTCTCATTCTAATTTCAATCCATCCTATCTATATTTTCTCTTTTAGGGTTCAGCTTTCAACTTGCTTCTATCAATTTTTTTGGATAATTAAATTTATTTACATTAATAATTATTTTGTTGTGAAATTTTGTTAAAACTTGTTAAATTTTTGAAAAATATTTTCTTTAAATAAATTTTAATATTCGGATTATTCATCGAATCTATTATTAGACTAACCTCCATGCACACACATATATATTAATACACATATTAATACATATATTAATACATATCCTAGTTTTTATACATGCGGAGGACCAGCTAAATGTATAAATTTAAAACTCATCATAATTGCATCTCAACAAGTTACATTTCAACGCTTATTTATTTATAGGTTTTAAGGGGATATGAAGCAGCAAAGGCTATTATCCCTATCTCAACGCTTTCAGAGAATTGAGACTGTGAAAAAACGACTAGAAGCCATTGCCATTTTGTCTAATAAAAATCACGCGATTTTCAATTATTGTATATTAAAAAATGGACACACACACCAGAGAATTTGGACTATTTCCAAAAATGCATCAGTTTAAATTTTCAATTACAGAGCCACAACTGTTAAGCTGATGTGTCAAAATCGTTTGGTATATTTTGATAGGTTATTCTAATTTTTTTAACTTTTATCTTGGACTTGGATTTAGGCTTAGTGACAACGAATTTAAGATAATAAACAGCGTGAATTTATACTTAAGTAAGTTTAACGTAAACCTTTCTTTCTCTAGAAAGTTAATTTATACTGTTGCATTATCAGTTTTTAATCTAGGTGCTTCTAGTACCAGAAAAGACATGATTACTTTGACGCCAAATATCTATTCATGCATGATTTTTTTTCTCAAATACACTTATATTAAAAGACATGGCTGGAACGCAAATATTTTTTTAATGGTGTATTCATTAGGAATAAGTTATTTTATGTAGTGTATTAGCTTCATTTTATTTCATTTCATGAAAAATCAGCTTGAGATAATAATTATTATCTTTATAAATCTTAAACACAGAATCATATTGCAAACATCGTTTTCATAAAATTCTTATTTTTTTAATAAATCTATTAAATTGAAAAAATCATTTCATTAATTGCAAATATAAATTTTAGATACAGTAATTGATATTTTAATAATCGTGACTCTGAATATTAATCACCGCAATTTTACGGTAATAAATTTAACTTGTTATTAAGCTCGTAATATATTGAAATCTTCGTATTTAAGTTGATTCTTTAATTGAATTTTTATTCCATTCAATATTCCCGTTAGATATGCTAAAGTAGATTGTTTTCTTATTTTTCAATCGAAATACAATAACTTTTTTAAGATTTATTCTTCTTTATTTATTTGTTTTTCAAATGTTATTAAATTCATCTGGCGATCTCTTTGTAATTTGTATTACTCTTTCATTCTGTGAAACACATAACGCAACTTAATTTAAATTTCCACACATGCAATCACGATCATGCGCTTGTGCAGGTGTCTCCAAACGTGCAACTGTCATTTTGTAGGGGGGAAAGTGTGAAAGAAAATTCATCAAGCTATAGTACTTTCCACTTCTTATCATTCGACCAAATTTTGTTAGTGTGACATCACTAACAAAATCACGACAAAATTGTAAATGACGTTTGGTATTAACATCTGTGGCAAGTAATTTGGAAATTAATGCTCTGCCGTAAATATTTTTTATGAATGTGTCTTCTAATTGTAATCATTCGCACTGTAGAATCCAGATAGTGATTGAGCTGTGCGGTCAATTTTGCTGCAGTTGTTAGCTTTTTAGACAATACAATCCACTTCAATACCCGTCAGTTCCTTTCATTGAGCTTCTTTTCGGGTTCATTCTTTTGCTTTGCCGTGCTGTTGTATATGATGTCATGATTTTAGACGTCATACCTCTAGAAATGCCAAAAAACTGGAATGCCTCGGTTACACTTTTTCCAGCTAAACGGGCTCCTACAATTTGACCTGTTTGAAAATCTGAGAGGTTCGACATTTTAAGCTTTCGAAAGAAATTCAAGACGATGGAATTTCAATAAAGCTACCATATACAAAAAGAACATATACATTTCAATTTATAAAAAAAAGTTGTTGCTATTTTGGCTTACAAAGGGCATTCAAAAATGTCATTTTTATTCACAAGTGTTTCCATTATTTTGATTACTATTTGTATATTATTGACTTTATATATACGTATTTATATTTTCTTTATAAATTTTGATTTATTTTCCAAATGTACTAAATAGTGTAGAATGACAAATTCAACTTGCCAATAGAGTCTAGAATCAATCTAAAGATTGGTAACTTTTCTCACACTAAAAACATTCCAGCAAACTTTGTGAAATATTTTATCTACTTAAAAAACTCAAAATTCTAAGCAACCAACCAGATACTATCAGTTTGAATCATTCATGGGATTTCGGTATTGGCAAAGTGTTTTTCTTTTCTTTTCTTTTTGGTTTTTATTCAATTTTGTCTTTAGTATTTAAGATCAACATTATGTACAGTTTGTGATAGCTTTACGCCTATTTTAGGATTATTTTTTCTTTGATTTAATTTGTAAGGATACATATATTTAATACACATTGAATCTATAATATTCGGATATTTTTCAAATATTTATTTATTTCACTACTCGTTCATTTAATTTGAAAATTTATTTATATACCTCCAGTGCCGATTTAAGCTCATTTCGGGCCCTGGGCTCAGAAAATCTACAGTCACTGACACTGGCGGATAGAAATTTATAACCTGAAAATTTGGTTAAGAGCTCAGCTTATCCGGGCCCTTCCAGGCCCCTGGGCAACCACCAAATGGATAAACCGCCTCTGTACACTTCTATATTCTGATATATCTCCATTATTGAAAAAGTGGTAATGTTGTGACTATCAAACTACATTAACCCCTCCTTATGTGCCTTAACCTGAAAGTAAAGGGTGGCCATAATTAATCTGCAAGTGTTCAAGGGATACTGGAGAGAAAACCACTGGGAATATTTTAGTGAAATTTGGTATCTACACGTTTCTCTCTCAGAACATACGCAAATCAAATATGCAAATAAAATAGCCATTTTCACCCGATAGATGGCGCTGTACCGTATTTCAACACTCGCCGGTGGCTTATACAGCTTCCAAAACCGGTAGACAGAGCATAATGACATTCTAAGAGGCATATAAACAATATAACATCCTTTACATTTTATCAAAATTTCATACAATTCGCTTCAGTAATTTAATTTTTACAGTATCATGTAATCAAAAATTAACATAAATTAAGATCACAACTTAAGAAATTCATAAAGATGCTTTGGAAAACAATTAAACCATTATTTATTCAATTAAATTATCACATGATGTGCTCAATATGCGAACTAGATGTAACCACATACTGAAAACGTAAAACAGCGTGGTCCACCGTCGCATTTAAAATCTGTTGTAACACATCTCACGTGTCTCGTTATGCCAGATTACAATTCAGCAACAGAAGCATGTCGTTCTCTATAAACCATATCTTTCAGATGTTACCACAGATAAAAATCGCAAGGATTAAGGTCCAGTAAACGTGGGGGGTCAAGCGTTTTCGAAACCTCTGCTTATGACTCGGTCCGCACCAAAGGTATCAGGTAGCAATTTTTTAACAGATTTAACGATGTGAGGGGGTGCTCCATCCTGCATAAATACCGTGGTTTCTAAATAATGTCTCTCTTGAAATGCTAGAATCAATTATTCTCTCAACATCACACCGTAGCTAGTCCCTATAACACTACAGCGTTTGGGACCACTTGGAGTTAGGATCTCAAAGAAATATGGACCTACAAGAAATTCACGAGTCATTCCACACCATACAGTTACATAATCGGAATGGAGGGGTTTTTTCACGTTTAGCGTATTGGTTACTCTTTCCCTATATCCTGCAGTTAGGAGCATTTACACTACCTGATAGTGTAAAATGCGCCTTGTTTGCCCACAAGATCATTTGTATCTAAGTGTCATCTTCACTGATTTTCGACAGGATAAAGTTTGTAAAATCAATTCTTAGGGTGTTATCATGAGGTTTCAATTCTTGAAGCATTTTAGTTTTATACGGAAACGCCGAAGAATGTGGCGCAACACTTTATGTACAGTTAACCAGGAAAGAGATAATGTCCAAGCCACAATTCTTGCGCTCACTTGTTGCAGCATACTGGCTCCTGAACTGCTACTCGTAGTAGCAATAGAGTCATCAGTTTGTTGCACTCTACCTGGGTTTACGGAACACCGCCCTCTTGTGCCTGGAATAACACCCAATTCTCCTGTTTCTTCAAATTTAGGAATCATATTTTTCAATCCATTGTCACACTCATTGGACCTCTTCTTAATCGTTTCATTCGCCGGTATTCTTTTGGAGTAGCTGACTAATTGCTACCATTCTGATAAAATATCTTCACTAACAATACACGTTTCTTCTTATTCAGAGTCATGATTGACCATTACTCAATGTGGTCTTGGTTTTATACTGTTAGATGGGCGTAAAATTTGCATATATGCCTTCGATAAACATTGAAACGCTGCACGGCGCCCTCTATCCGGTAAAAAAGCAGGTTTTTTTTTTTTTACTTGCGCATGTTCTGAAACGTGTAGAATCCAAATTTCACTGGAATATTCCCAGTCGTTTTCTCTCCAGCACCCCTTGAACACTTGCAGTTTAATTATGGACACCCTGTACTTTTTGACTTACTAGGAAGCACAATTTTTAGTTAAGTATGCCTTTTTTACTTCACATTTCATACATTATTACTTTTTAATATTATATAGTTTTAACTGACTCATTATGTGAGTAGATTTTCAAAAAAAATCACGAACAAAATATATAACTGTAGCACACGTGAGGAGCCATCATTCATATAGAAAATTTAAGAATCATTTTAACTTTAATTCCAAGAAAGAATCAAAAATTAAATTGAATTTTGATTGAATATATTATTAGCAAATCTCGTCAATAAATAGCAACAAATAATTGAGAAAATGTTCTATTACTTATATTGTATATTTTTTCCTTTTTTTTTAAACAGCACAATTTGAAAAAGATAGAAACTTTAGAATGTGTATATGGAATATTTATTTATAAAAACATCTTTTTTTCAATTTTGAATGACTCAAGGAAATAATGTCTGTATATATTGGTTATATCACAGTGAGAAAGAATATTATTATTATTATATATATTTATTATTTTTGTATATTATATAATGTAAAAATAACACTTCATTGTGTATGTGCACGTGCTTCTTTATTAACATATAATTTTAGGTTATCTCTCTCTCTCTCTCTCTCTCTCTCTTATATATATATATCATAGAATAATATATTTATTCCCTTCTTTTCTGAAAAGTGAAAATGTTATTCTCTGGAAACGTATTTTTTATTGAAAGAATTTATATCTATAAAATATATCAGTATATGTAAAAACATTATAACATTAAATATAGCATTGTAAATGAAATGGGAAATTGAAATATTAAATAGAAAAAAAAAAAATTTCTAGTCAAATATAGTTTTTTTAGTTTATTTTTTCCGAATCAGTAATGAGCAGCATGGGTTTCTGCTAAGCATCGAGCTTTCAACCTGCAAGAAAAAAAATATTCATTAATATTCCATTTAAAAAAATGTTGATGTTTTATAGAATTTACTAAAAATTAAGCATTAATTCAACTATTATATAAATTTTAAAAAGAATGAGAAATGTAATTTTTATATCATTTTTTTCGAAACTACAAGTTTTATGGCATATGACTATAAATTACTGTTCATCTAAAAATAAAAGTGACAAGAACATTGATTGAAAAAATATTTTGAAAATGCCCATAGAGTAATCTTAAATATAATTTTTTATTTAAATGATCTGCTTTTTTTCCCCTTAAACTCACATTGAAAAAAGTTGCATATTTAGAACGTTCGTTTATGTTTGTAATAATCGCATGGTGATTGAATAATTAAGTAACGAATGATGATGTATATTTCAAAACCTTCAAAAAAAAAGTATTTACCCTCTCAACACGCGTACACATGTATACGAGGCAGGATTCAAAACTTCCCGTACTGAACCTATCACGTGGAAATCTTTGCAATAGAGCGACTACGATAACATTTCTGTCTTACTGCATTCTACCCCTTTTCTAAAAAAGGGGTGTCCCGAATCGCGTGGTCGGTGACTCGCTACGGTGTTGTATGTTGTAGGTGAATGCATTTAGTTGTAGATGATTAAAAGAAATGGCGTTTGTTTAGCAGAGAAAGAATGTCAAATTTTGTGTTCACTAGGGAAAGAGTACAACGGAGGCTTACGAAATCTTAAAGTATGTGTAAGGCTGTGATATATTATCGCGATCACAAGTTTTTAAGTGGTATCGACGTTTCAAAGAAGGTAGGGAAAGTGTCGAAGACGACAAACACTGTGGACATTCATAGACTTCTCGCACCATTGAAAACATCGTAAAGGTTGCTGCGGCGATTCGTACGAACAGGCTTCAAACAATAGCAGAATCAGTTGGGATATCCTCGACCACGTGTCAACGGATACCGACTAAGGATCTTAATATGCATGGCGTGTGTCCACACATCGTTCCCTGCAAGTTAAACAAAGAACAATCTGCGTATGAAGTTGAAAGTGCATTGCAGGCTGATTTAAAGGACACAGCTAAAAATGAATTCCAGAAATGTTTCCATGATCTTTACAAGCGATGGCAAAAGTGTGTTGTTGCTCAAGGGTCTTATTTCGAAGGAGGATGTGTTTCAGCAGTTTAATTGCTATTATGTTTTAAGTTATAGACTCCAGTATGGGAGAACTTTTGAATCCTACTTCGTATATATATATGCACAGTAGTGTTTGGTTGGCACCCCTTTGCACACACAGTGGAAAGAGACCGTTTAACGCACATGCTTGAAGTGTTTCTCCGCATTCGAGATAGCTAATGGGTTACCTGCCGACTACTGAGAGAGGTGCTTGTTCTTTCAAGATGAATAAAAGAGTTGAGCAAAGATACTGCATTAAATCACGTTCTAAATTCAATGACCTTTTGAAGAAAAACAATTCCTAAGATTCAGTGGGTGTTTGAAAACGTTGTTATGAGAATAAATCGATTGAAAAATGGTCTCGCATCAGGGGAGAGTGTTTAGCGTTTTGGGCGACCACAAAACTCTCGAAATGCAACTATTGTTGAGAGAGTGAAAATATGGTAAAAAGAAATTGGCATTTTACCCTTTCGAGGTATTTCCAAAATGTTACAAACTTTTTTTTTTTATTATTAAATCACGACTTAACCCAAATCATTGGGTTTCCAAAACTGCTTTTATTTTGGTCCAATGCTAAATAGAAACGAAAGTATATTTAAAAATGTTTCATAGCTGTCAACCGACAGGAAGTTAGACTAGTGGTTCTTAAACCTGATCCGTGGACCCTTGGAGGTCTCCAGTGCCTTTCTGGGGGAGGGGGGTCCGTGGAGTCTCTCATATAACGTTAAAATTTCCCTTTTTTACAGACTCTGAAAGATCTCATGGAAAAATTAAAAGATGTGTCTTCCTAGACTAGACCAATAAATTGTCACTAATGAAAAAACTCAACTAGAACATGTATTTTGATCAAGAATATTAAGTCAGGCAGGGGTGTACAAAATCTTGGTGGTCCACGATGTCAAGCTGATGCATAAAGTGGAACCGCGGTGGTCGAAAGTTTAAGAACCGCTGAGTTAGATGATTCTTCATTTTTTGCAATAACTTGCGTAACAGAAAGTGAAATTTCATAATGTTACATGCAATGATACAGCCAGTAATATTTCAAATGTCATGAGTTTCAGTGAAAGAAAATAGAAACTTTCACATTCTTTGTACATCTCTCTGTTGGAAAAGGAAGTGCTTATCTATCATAAAATTACCCAGTGAGTCTGCTTTTTTTAGCAAAAATAACCACAAAAAATTATCTAAAATATTATAAAAAGAAGTCTTTTTGAATCTTAAAATGAGAAGTTGAACTTATAATCGTACTATGAAAGGAAAATTCCATGTCAATCGTTACACTGCGCCTTAAAAAAGCAGAAATAAATTATACCACTTCATCACAAGTACAAAGAAACTTCAAAAAATCGACGCACGTTTGAAGAACAATTATCAGGAGAAGAAAGTAGTATTTTCCGTATATCAAATAACAGCTTTGGGAATATTTTTAGTGTTTTTGCTGTTCTATTGAGTTCATCTTGCTGTAAAAGCAAATTTAAATTGGTAAAAGATTCGAAATTTGGCCTTGTTTCCAACTTCAGCTCATGATGTGTAAATTGCTCTTTTTTATGGATTTTGTACTACTAAAAATAAAACAAATAAGTGAATAGAAAATCTGTGTATGCTATTGGACTCATTAGAAAAAGTTTTATAGCTAGGGGAAAGATAATACTACTTTTTGAATACGAACTTTTTGTCAAAGTTTTAATTTAAACGACACGAAAAAAAATCCCTCAATACTGCTACGTCAGTTGCTATATTTTCTATGAATGGAGTTGTAGATATATAGATCAAAAATCGGGAAATAAAATTACAGAGAGAGGCATGTCTCTCGATGAAACATGACTTTTTTAATGGAGCTGTAAGCTCAATTTCAGTTGCGACAAGAAAAATTTTTGGTATTGAAACAACGTCATAGTTTTGTAATAAGTATAAAAAAATCATCAAAAGTCTCTCCACAGCATAAATTCAAACATCTTGAGCAAATAATGGCATTTTATCTAGCAACGTGAAGCTGGGCAAAGTTTATCTCGTTTTTTGAGTGTGCTAAAAGTTTACATGCACTTCGTTACACTGAATACTATGGTGTTGATTCTTCCGAAAGTCTTAATGCTGCTATACAGCAAGAAATCTGTGGAATGCATTTTTTTGGAACATATCTTCGCAAATTAAAACGAACCGTAAAAGAGCGTGGTTGCAAAAGAAGGCTGCCAAATAATTTCATAAATATACTGGAAAATTAATGGGGATGTGCAGTCAGATCTTGTACAGATAATCTAATAAGCATACAATGTGCAACTATTGCTGCACTGTTACTCAATTAAGGAGAAACCAATGCACAGACTAAAGAGAGGATTTGAAAGCTCGTACAAGTATTAACGATAGATTGCTTTGGGAAAACCATATAAGAATAATAGTATAGATCTGCTGCAGAAACTAAAAAAAAATATAGTAATATATATTAAGTCATATTAAGTTAGGCGAACAAATGTTGCTAGTAAAATGCGTTCACCTTAAAATTCAGAATGCCACGGTTGGCAGTTCCAAAAAAACCGCATTCGTTAAAACGTAAACATTGCATTTAGGTCTTTTTTTCCTCTAATAATGTATTTTATGGTATTGCATGTCTTACATGAATTAAAAATCATTCAGAAGGTTCAGAACCACTTTAAGACAGTGATTCTGAACCTTTTTTTTATTGCGGTACACTTTCAACAATTTCAAAATTGGTCGGTACCCTAACAGTAAAATACTGTAAAATTCGGCGTACAGCGCGCATCTATACGTCCAAGCTGCAATTTTTAATTTCAGGTACATTTTCGATATAACGCGCAACCCCTTTTTTTACAAAGAAACTTAAAATGTAGTTGCGCAGTGCTCTTATGTTTTGAGGTCATTTACTGGAGGTATTATTCCAAGCTTTTGGAAAAAATAGTATACTTCTAGATCTACAACCCTTCAAGTTCATGCGGAATGTCATTTCTTTTAAATAAACACTATTTCGATATATGTAAAAATCTAATTTTTTTCCGATGCTCATCTTTTTTTAAAGCTCTCATTTATATACCCGGCATGCAACGCGCCCCTGTAAATTTCGATCTTATTTTTGGTGTTAAAAATGCACGTTATACGCTGGATTTTACGGAAAGTTAAAAAGAATTTTACTTATCTGTAACACACTATGTAAAATGGTTTATGATAAAAAATTTCAGTGTTTTATAAAACAATATGTACGACAAAGACAACAAAATGCTTACTGAGTAATTAATTACAAATTAATTATAGAATACATTTTGTGATGGGGCTATTCGCGAGATTTCCGAACTAATCCTCTTGGGAAACTTTGGGGCCAGCATTTATACTATTTCACAGCCTTTTCAGGAAAAACACGAGATAGATATATGTTAATTAGTTCGACTATATAAAGTCTATATATATATATATATATATATATATATATTATATATATTATATATATATATATATATATATATATATATATATAGGTTTTGTAAATGTAAGGAGGGAAGGAGCTGCCAAGCTGTCACGTAAGTAATACCGGAGAATTACTTCACGAACTTAGCGCGCGTTTAAAAGGTATAAATTATAAAAGTAAATTATCAGATTGAAAATTGAAGATAGTAGATTCAGTACCGACCTGAGGTCAGTTAGTGATAGTTCTCCTTGTCCATTCTGGTAGTCGGTTTTACTTAGAATTGAGTATTAGGATTAATCGATGTTTTAGGGAATCACTCCTAGGTTTCTTCTTATAGTTAAACTTGTGATTGTGTGTTTAAGTATTTATCAGACTTGAATAAATATATTTGTTATTATGACGTTTGTTGGTGATGATATGTTTCCTCCCACACTTAGAGCCGCGCCGGGCGTAGTGAACGGGGTCCGAGGTAGGACCCAGCCACCACAATTTAATTGATTGCTTGATGAGTTTTTATAATTTCGTTTATACTTGGTCGTAAAAATGATAATGGCACTCTCATTTCATCACTACAATCTTCTTTTCATTTTTATATCTGTAAATGCTGCAAATCCGAATTCACATAAATACGATGTAGAAAATTGTAAAATATTCTTCGAGATTTTTTTTTTATTTTGGCTGTTATGAGATAATTGCCACGAATCTTAATCCAAAATGAATTAATTGACTCTTTCGAATGTTTTGAAATTAAATCTCGATCATTACAGAGAAAAATTTGCTTTTCCTTATGATTCAAAGTTAGTTCACATCATGTATCTGTTATCACATATGGTTTAAGAACCTAATAAAAAAAAATTTGTATCCATTTGTCGTGGATTATACCCTCCTCTCAGATTATCATCTCCCCGTTTACCGTTAAATGTTTCTGGAAGTGTAGGCGGATTTGAATAATGAAGAGACATAGTTGCAAATCACTATATTTATTGATGCTTATTAATCACAGAAGACTATAATCACACGACTCAAATTTAAGAGAAATAAAACACAGTGGAGTATGAGAAGGAGTTACTACTAGCAGAACTACGGAATCGCGACTGAATCCACGAAAGATCAAACACGTACAATTACAGATAAAACACGTACACGTATTCACAATATTCTAAATCACTAACCTTATCCTTTTAACATCGGCTGTTCCGTCGTGGTGATGAATTCTTTACAGGCTGGATAGGATAATAGATAAGGATCCACATTCGGTAATACGGAATCTTTTCCAATTTCAATCTACTGCTCTCCGGCGTAGCTCGTCACTTAACTCCTAACTAATACTGTCAACCACTGCGTGTTGATCTACCGATGCTTCAATTCATTTGACTTCACTCTCTTAACTCTTCACTTTACTTTTTTTGTTAACTCGCGAAACCCGAACTTATATAATATATCTCATTTGCATAAATCACGCTTTGGCTCCCGGTGGAGATTGGTTGAAATAAATAAAACTTTAAGGAAATATTGAGGAGGTTAGTGGAAACCGTATAGATCCGTCACACATTTATATCCACGAAAGGATGCGTTAAAAACACCAAGAATAATACCCTTAGTTTATTTCTATAAAACGACCGAATGCTTCGGTTCTGAATTTTATTTTTTTCTCCCTGTATAATTAATAATTTTAAAAACTTTGGTGGCACACAAATATGCTGCAGGACAGTGGTGCAGCAAAATGTCCTTATTTGTTAATAACTAAAAAAAAGGCTAAGGAAGAGAAAAGGGGTATGACTTATCAAACTAGTAGAGTAATTTAAATGTTTACGCTTTGTAAATTTTTTTAGAAAAAATTGTAAAAGTAATATTTTATTGATTTTTGTCTGGAAAATGAGATCTTTGTAGAATATTGCCTGTTAAAAAAAACGATACTTCAAAAATTTGCCTAGATATCTGAGAAAAATTGGAATTGAATATTTACCGTAAAATCCAGCGTATAGCGCGCACTTTGAGCACAAAAAATAAGACCGAAATTTACGGATGTGTGTTATTTGCCTGATATAAAAAGGAGAGCTTCAAAAATAAAAAAAAGATTAGCATACAAAAAAATTGTGACGGGTGCTTACGCGTTTCACTAACCTTCTCTCAATTCTTTAAGATTGTATTTATTTTAACCAATCCCCGCTGAGAGCTAAAAGTGTGACTTATGCAAACAAGATAGTTCGGGTTTAGCGAGTTCGAAAAATATATAAAAGGGAGAAATGGAATGAAGAGAAGAGGATGACTACGTGGTTTGATAGAGGAGTTAACTAAGAGGTTGATTAAGAAGGTGGTTCTGAGAGATTAGTTTAACTAGTGAAGTTTGTTCGCAGTAGGAAGATTATTGGAAAAGGTTTATTAATTCGGTTCGGACGGAACTGAAGATATCAAGGATTGAAGCCGCTCTTTAGATCCTTCAAGTGTTAAAGAATCCTGCCTTAAAAAGATATCAGGTCTGTTATTTTCATAAATTAGTTATAAATGCGTAGTTTGATTATATGCGTTATTCTCCGTGGTTTCAGTTAGTGTTCCGTCGTTCATAATTGAATTCTTATCACACTCCACTGTAATTTGTTGTTCTTAAAGTTTGATTAATATTTGTGTATTTCTATAATAAGAAGAATTAATAAATAATATTGATTTATTAATTTAGTAGTCGTTAATCATGAATCCAACATACCCTAATTTAGATAATATGCAAAGGGGAGTTAATAATCATAGGAGTAGTGAGAGACTACGACAAAATTAGACTTCTATATAGATCGGATTACTGTTTATTTAAAAGAAATGACGTACCTAATGAACTTAAAGGCTTTTTCTAGAAAGTATACTATATTTTTTTATATAAAGTCTGGGCTAATACATCGAGTAACTGACCTCAAAACATCTAAGCATTTCAGCAAAATATAGTTGCTGCAAAACATATAAGCAGAACATATAAGACATACTGGTATATATTTCAGGTTCCTTCGTAAAAAAGGGCGTGCGTTTTATACGGTGAATATATCCTAAAAATTAAAAATTACAGCTTGAAAGTATGGACACGTGTAGAAACTGGTGGTGCGCGTTATACGCCGGATTTTACGATACATTTTTATGAAAGCGAATATGAGTAAATATTTTCGTTTTACAAATGTTACTTTTTAATTTACATATGTATTTGCTCAATGGTATTGGTAAATTTTATAAAAATTAATGTTATCATCACGCCATGAGTTATAACTTTTTTACATTTTAATTTATAATAAACTTTTTAGATTCTTGTTCACCACTTTTACCATAGTCATATATATGAACTATTTAAATTATATTTAGATCCCTACTATATAATTTCGTATAAAGCATTTTGATTATTAGACTAAATTTTGCCAAATTTATAGATTTAAAAAAAAAAGAAATGCAACACTCTGGTAATTTTTTATGGTTTTTAGCTATATAATCTTAATATAGCTTAAAAGAATTTAATATTTTGAGCTGTAATCTTCGTGGGTTCGGACACCAAGAAACATTCCTCAGTTTGCTTTTTGTACAGATACAGTAGCACATGTATCTTTTAAATCCAGAACTATTCATTTTGAATCTTTAGTACATGCTGTAACGGGTTTATCCGTGAACCTTCAACTAATCCCCTTGGTGTAAAATTATTCTTTTTAACTGTAAGTTCTGCTGAAAACTTCCTCGAAGAAGAAGATAAGATTTAGTTAAATGAGTTCTTCTATTTAAGCGTTGATATTTGTATACGCGAGGATGGTCGATAGATGATAGTTGGAGATTGAAAGTAATTAAGTTCTGGACAAGATTTACGACCTCGGTCGTACAGTTAAGTAAGCTATTTACAGAGAATTGAAGTGTATGAGTCAAGAGTGCTTCAGAAGTCAGCTAAGAAAATATTAATTATATGTTAGTAGTTTAAGCCTATGCAATTGCTCTTCCGATTGTTTACTAAGTGCATTTCATTTCCTACCTTTAGTTGTGTTGATTAAGTAAAAAGGATAAAAAAAATTGTGTTTAAAACTTGTTTTGGCTGATCTTTGCTCGAATCCCCAAACACCAACAACCTAAAGTGGGTTGTTAAAATATCATCTAAAGCATTTTAAAATATATGTATGTGTGCTGTTGCTGCTTAACTTTGAGACAAATAAGGATTTAAAATGACTAATATCGGTGTTCCAATAGTGTCAAAATACAACTTACAGTGAGTAAATACAGTCGGACCTCTTTTTTTTAAAAAAATCGATAAATCTTTAAGAAAAAATGTCCGTTATGTGAAAAATGCGTTAAATAGAGAGTCATTTTCTGTATGTATTACGTTCTTTGTTTCAGGAAAAGTTCGTAAAATACAAAGATTCCCAAAATAGAGGTTCGTAAAATGGAAGTCCGACGTATTTATTAACGCCGTACTGAGAAGCAACAGAAGGGCTATTGGCAACGGACCTCGTAATTTTGAACCGCTATCAAGTGATGAGGAAGACATCTGAATTGGTTCCTTTTCTCCAAACTACCACACCATGCCAACGTCAGTCTAAACTATCAGCCCCTCTATATGGAATGTCTTCAGTGGCACAAGGACTTTGAAATGACACGTCGACTACGAATTCTTGAGATTGGTTCGAAACAGTGCACTTACTATTACACCTACATTCCCATTTCAAAATAATAACAGTGTTCACGCAATACTGTTTCTTATTGTGAAAAGAGCCTTTCACAGAAATTGAAAATGAGAGGTTAGCGAAAAACGTGCCGGGTCATTTTCTTATATAAGCAACTAGTAATGAAGGCACATATGATGTTCAAAATCAAGTTACATTTCCCAAATTTAGTGATCAACGAGAAAAATTATTATGAAAAATTAGTCTCAGTCTTACTTCTGAATTGGCTCCATATTTATCGTCGTCTTCCAAAAACGAATGCAAATGGGTTAAAGGCAGCACCACCACCACCAAAACCACCGGCACCGGCAAAGGCACCACCTCCGAACATTCCGGGCATTCCACCGAATCCTCCAGCAGGCATATTTCCTGTAAAAGAGAGAAAAACAGTATAGTTTTCATAAAAACCTTTTGCTCCGTTTTAGCTAAGTTGCAACCAGAGAATAAATTGAACATCAGAATCACAATTTCAATCTGCACTCGCAATGCAACACGCATGTTCATCCTCTTAACTGCCAAGGAATAGTTACGCGATTCGTTCCGCATTGCCACCGCTTTTCCCCTAGACACACGTAGTTATGCAGTGTATTGACGGAGAAGAAATTCTATAAGTAAATCCATCCCTGAAATAAGTAAATTCTTCGCAAACATTGTCAAAGTAATTTTTTGTATTCCAAAGTGTTCGGAATAGTTTTACGGCTAGCAGCGCAATGCAAAAGATCGTTTTTCGAAAAGGCGTATATGTACGCCATGGACAGTTAACGCGCCGTCCTGGTGAGGTGTATATATACGCCTTAGGCAATTAAGGGATTCAGAGACATACCAGCACTTTTACAAAATGAATCTATTCCAGAAATCAATCACGGAAAGTTGAATATAAGTCTAATTACTGTGTTTGAAGGAACTCATCCTGAATTTATAAAAACACATATTCTGTATTCATACTATATCACAGATTTTTTTCTAAAAGATTTGAAAAGCATATAGTTAATTTCTTTTTTTTACACCAGTTTAAGCAGTGTGAAAAAATAAACATAAAAAACACGTAAAGTGATTTTTGGACTGGATCCGTTACTTTCATTTGCGTCATAATAATAGTGATCGTATATTAAATCTAATAAATGTTCCGAAAGTCTTATAGAGGAGCAAACATCTGGGATAAGCGGTTCTTAAAAATCATGATTTCGAAGACCTTTTTCGGCATAATGCATGTATTCGTTTGACATTTAACTGACAATTTATTTATCTTACATAATATGAATATAATCTTACATAATATGAATAATTGTTTATACAATGTAATCACTTCGAATTTAATTCACATAATTTCAACCACATGAAAGGCTATAATGAGGGGTCGGCAACCTTATAGATGTGGTGTGTCCAACTTTTCTACCAATGTGACTGAAACAATTCAATTCCTACGGTAATTCATGCAGAGTTAGAGAACAAGGGTAACAAAAATATATACACAGATTTAGTACCATTAAATATTAACTATTCATCATTTAAAGACAGCGGCGTAACGTGCACATCTACTTTCCGGGGGGGGGCAAGGATTCTAGGGGCCAAAGCCAGATCGACGCCAAGTACGTATTTGGGCTTGGGGCCAAAAACCTGACTTTGCCGGGGGCCCTAACATTTTCCGTTAAGCAGTGGCATAATGAAGAATATAAGCCCCCACCTGCAAAGCAAACTCAGGTTTGGGGCCTCAAGCCCATATACGTACTTAGGTCAGTCAAGCTTTGAAGCCCCTGGAGTTCTTTGGCCTCCCCGCAATGAGGGGGTGTACGTTACGCCATTGCCGTTACGCCACTGTTTAAATGTATCTATTTGCTTAAAAAAATATTCCATATATATAAAGGAGAAGAAAAAAAAGCGACTCACTCACTGACTGACTGACTAATCACGATATATCCGGAACTATTCAACCTACAGATTTGAAATTTGGTAGACATGTTCCTTTTATGGAGTAGAGATCAGCTAAGAACGGATTTTTTGTGAAATTTGAATCGCAAGGGGCGTTACGGGGGGTTAAAGGGCGTTATAAATAATTGTTTCCATTTTTAAACTACTCGATGTACAATCTTGAAATTAGGTAAACAGATTCCTTTCATAGAGTAGAGATCCCCTACAAAATGAGTTCGGTGAAAATTGACCCCCAAGTGGCGTTGCGGGGGCTTAGGGGCCGTTATAGATAATTATTAACATTTTTAAGCTATGAGACGCAAAGTCTTTATATTTGATAAATATATTCCTTTCATAGAGTAGATATCAGCTACAAGATGGGTTTTGGGAAAATAGCCCCCCAAGTGGCGTTGCGGGGGATTAAGGGGCGTGATAGATAAATATTTTCGTTTTTAAACTACTTGACCTACCAGCTTGAAAATTGGTAGGCATGTTTCTTTCATGGAGTAAATATCCGTTACAAAATGGGTTTTGGGAAAATTGACCCCAAGGGGTGTTGCGGGGGTTTAAGGGAGATATAAATAATTATCTATATATATAAAGGAGAAAAGCGACTCACTCACTGACTGACTGACTAATCACGATATCTCCGGAACTGTTCAACTTACAGACTTGAAATTTGGTAGACATGTTCCTTTCATGTTCCTAGAGATGTAGATTAGCTAAGAACAGATTTTTTGCAAAATTTGAAACGTAAGGGGCGTTACGGGGGTTCAGGGGCGTTATAAGTAATTGTTTCCATTTTTAAACTACTCAACGTACAATCTTGAAATTGGGTAAGCAGATTCCTTTCATAGAGTAGAGATCCGCTACAAAATGAGTTTGGGGAAAATCGACCCCCAAGTGACATTGCGGGGCTTAGGGGGCGTTATAGATAATTATTTCCATTTTTAAACTATTAGACGCCCAGTCTTTAAATTTGATAAATAGATTCCTTTCATAGAGTAGAGATCAGATACAAGATGGTTTTTGGGAAAGTAACCCCCAAGTGGCGTTGCGAGGGGAGGGGGGTTAAGGGCGTAATAGATAAATATTTTCGTTTTTAAACTACTTGACCAACCTGCTTGAAAATTGGTAGACATGTTTCTTTCATGGAGTAAATATCCGCTACAAAATGGGTTTTGGGAAAAATGACCCCCAAGGGGTGTTGCAGGGGGTTAAGGGGAGATATAAATAATTATTCCAATTTTTAAACTATTAGACGCACAGTGTTGAAATTTGGTAAGCAGATTCCTCTCATAGAATACAGATACGCCACAAAATGCGTTTCGTGAAAATCGACTCCCAAGTGGCGTTGAGGAACGTAAGGGGCGCATATTTTTCAATACAATCGAATTCTTAATGCTAGGACTAAAATATCAGAAATTTATACATATATATAACCAACAAAAATTTATAAAACATCATGAAATACCCAGCGAAGTGGGCGGGTAACAGCTAGTATAGTATATAATTATTCTGTCAACATAAATAAATCTTAGACTCAGCGGCGTAACGTACACCCAGAAACCCTCGCGATGCGGGGAGGCAGGTCTCTAGGGGGCCCAAAGCCTGACTGACGCCAAGTACGAACCCTTTGTAAGTATTGACTTGAGGCATAAAGCCTGACTCTTTGCAGGGAGGCCCTAATATTCTCCGTTACGCCACTGCTTAGAGACTAATGATAAGATATTTCATTTCACGACGCAGCTATAAGTGATGTTTCATTTTACAAGTATTACACAATCATTTTGATCGCTAAGAATGAATCGCATTTGAACAGGTGGTGTTGTTGATTTTTACACAAACTACACACAACCAGATTCCGTGAAATCGTTTTATGACCAGAGAAATAATTTTAAAATTAAATCACGTGAGGCGTAGAGAGGAGAAAGAGGACGATTCAACTTTATAACTTTATAGAGCGGTGTTCAGTGCAACTGAAAATTTTTAATCGTGCCACATCTGGTACACGTGCCATAGGTTGCCGACCCTGGGCTATACCTTGTATCAGTAATTTTCCGAGGAAAGCGTTTGAAACTTTTAATTAGTTTGCATGAGTTATTTTTATTATCATCATCACAAACAAGCACGATTGAATAGCAAATGTATTAATTTTTATGTTAAATAGGCGTATTCATTATACTTCTCATCGTTAAATAGATACAAACACAGGTTTACGTGGAAAATAATGCAAAAATACCCAATTCTGAAAAAAGGGCATTTTTGACGCGATACCTACACATGCCTTTTTACACGAAGTTGTTTTGAATTCTACCGGCAAATTAAAAAAAGCAAAAGTTAAGACAAGTAATTTTAGCATTGGGAACCAAAGTTATACATTCCATTCATTCGATCAAAAAAATAAAACAGTTGACTTTTTTTTAAAAAAAAAGCTTTTTAGAAAAATAAAGATTCTGCACAACTGACTGACATATATATACAAATATGCTGGATTCTCTCACTCATTCATGATGTCAGTTAATTTTGATCAAGGACTTTCAGAATACAAAACAAGGTTTCAAACTTTTTGATCTGGTTACGGCGCAAAAATAAATTTTGGCTAAATTGCTACAATATAACCAATATAAGGATCACAAATAATGCACATACGTTCAGTGGCGTAACGGAAGGGCGTTCAGTGGTGTTAGGGCCCCCCGCTAAGTCAGGTTTTGCCTTTAATATTTTTTAAATTGGTTAAATACATCCTTGGCTTCAGTCAAGCTTTGGCCCCTCTACCTCTAGAATCATGTCCTCCCCCCCCCCCGATGTGGGGTGTACGTTACGCCAATGCATTTGTTTATTGTTCTGGTATTCCTGTTTACTCCTTTCCTAGACTGTTAATGAATTCTTTGGAAATCCCCCTCCTCATGCCCACCGCTTATCTAAATCATAAAATGGTAAACTTATGGAGTTATAAGCCTTGCATATCTCGAAAATTAGTTTCAGTTTTGCCACTATATTAATTTTCAGTTAGATAAATGAATTGTGGCTTGGTTTCCATGGCAAAATAAGATTTTATTGACAGACTCACCCATTATTTTTATTTAATTACAGTAGAACGTCGTTTATCCGAATCAATTGGGACCGGACACCGTTCGGATACGCGATTGTTCGGATAACCAAAAACCAAATTCGATCCATGCAGTTTATGATATTGGACACTATACAAATTTTTAAAATCATCACATGCCGCAAATGTGCTTGAAGAAAAGGCCAAATAGGTGCAAAATGTCGCAATTTTACCTTGATTGTGGAAAATAATCACTTATTTTTCACTGTACCATTGTACACCTTCGTTTATTCACTGCAAGGTCTCTGATTCTCTTCAGCAGCTGTAGTTGAGTAGGACTGCACTCTGTTTGTTGCTCATACCACTTCTTAGCTGTCTCTAACGCAGCAAATGCGTTAGCATTTGCTACTTTCGTTGTTGCTGTCCTCGTCTTCATCGTTTCATCGTTGACAGGGTCGGATTCTTCTTGCACGGAAGTCACAATCTCGTCATTATTTAGCATTTGAAATCCACAGTCTTCTGCATCGCATGCCATCTAGGTTTCTACATCAACAAAACTCAACAAAAGAGCACGTATACTTGGAAATAAACTGAACTCACTTAGAAATAAACTGACCTAATATTCCGCGCAGATGTTTACCAAATCACACAACTGAAATTCCCCAAATATCCCTGACCTTGGGGTTTCCTGTCACTTTTGGTCTCACACGAAACAACTGTTGAGCATTGCACTGTTCGAAAACGTATCCGGACTTTGGTTCGGATATTTAACGCTCCGGATAATAAACGTTTGAATAACCGACGTTCTACTGTAGTACAATTTGATACCACAGAAAATGATTCTTTGTTTAGTCCTACCCTCTAGGGATTGAGTTCTGGGTCACTACTTCCACCATAGCTATGTTAATCGTTATGGGGAAGATTTGAACGACCTATTTACGGTTCGACAGAAATGCACTCTAGGTCAGTGTTTCTCCACCCAATTCACTCCAAAGACTAGTAAACAATTTTGGTGTTTTATCGCTGACCTATTAGGTTTTTTTCCTAATAGGCTGCAAATTAACAACTAATACCTTGCAGACACAGCAAGCCCCCAAATGTGAGAATCATTTCAATGGTAGCTCTCGCTTCCAAATTTGGACGCTTGAATTAAATTTTTAATTCAACCTCTCATCGGATGCTAAATATTGCCAGGATTTTAATATGACAGAGAGCCAAGGCCAAATTGATACTCAATGGATTTTTTGCATGCCACACAATCATATGACATGCGTGCGTACGATTTTCGCTTCCAAAAATTCAATCGACTCCAATCGGGGTCGAACCCACAACTTTGGGATTACAAAACGGCCACACTACCTCAAAACCACCGGAGCCGATACTGGTAAATTTATTACCTTAGTTAGTGGCATAATCTTAACAGATACAAAATTAAGGAGAGCAAAAAATTGTATGACCAGTTTATTTATAATCATTTACACATCCTCTCAAATCGTAAGGCTGGAAAATAGTGTTCGCGGCCTGGCACAGGCAAATGCCTATTTGCGGTAGATTTCATATTTTTGAACCATAGCCAAGTGAAGAGGAAGACAACTGAGCTTATACGCTTCCTCTTCTAACTTCCGCGCCATGCCAACGTGATGACTTTGAGTTAACCTAACTTAACTCAGTGGCGCAATAGCCCATAAGAGCAAAGACCTGCTGTGCCCAACTCAGTATACGTGACCTTGGGCCCTGAGATTCATGAGTAGATGTTCCTGTCACGTGACCCAGTGTTAAGTTCCCAAGCAAGCTTGGTACTCATTTATCGACCCACTGAAGAGATGAAAGACTGAGTCAACCTTGCGTAGTCCGGGGTTTGAACCTCGGACTTGTGGTGTGGAAATGCTATGCACTAACCACTCAGCCACTGGGATTCTAGAGGACTTTCAGTTACAACAGATAAAATGTGCATCTGCTCCTTTTATACAGCGGGTCTTCGGTGTCACTAAGTTTCGAGCGGGGACTCAACAACATCAGCCACGAGTTCATGACCATAACGATATGGTTACCGAGGCCACCTAGGTAACAGATTTTGCAGATTACAAAGAAAAATGTTATCCACCTGGACTGTTATTTGGTGCTATGTTTGCTCATTTCAACTCGAATGAAAGTCGTAGTACTCAAGGTCGTGAACTCGAGTTGATATTATCATTACAAGTAGGAATACTTAGTAATGTGCTAATGCCACTAAAAATGTGCAAAAGCTGACGTTTTAAAATTTTCTGTAGAAACTCTTTTCAAATCATCTTAAAGTACTTAGCTGTTTTTCATAACAGATTTATTTGCACGAAATGTTAGTTGGATTTTCAAAGTACTTTTAAAAACCCCGTGAATTAAATATTTTGGAAATCATATCAAGGGTCCCCGAATCCATAATTTAAGAACTGCTGATCCAGATTAAATCATAGGCATATGTTTCATATTTAATAACGGAGAGAAAATGATCAGCACCAACGTAAACACCACCACCCGAAAAGGATCCATCTTGCCAGTACTGATTGGGATTATTGAAGGCATATCCTCCAAAAGGGAATCCTCCAAATGGGAATCCTCCTGCAACAAAAAAAAATTTTTGTTTATGCAACATTCAACTACATTTTTCTTTGCTTGGTGTTAAAGAACAGAGAATCCAAACTCTCTGAACTATACACAACAATGCCCATGTATTAATTTAAAAAGTTCGCGTACAGAACTCATATGTTTATTTATGACATATGAGTTAGACCCAACGGTCGCCAACCTTTTCAATTTCATGGACCACTAAATGCATAATTTAATATTTGGCGAATCATTTATATGAAATAAAAAAATACTTTCAATGAGAGATGTCACTCCAAGACAAAGAGCCACGTTTATTTCAAGCCGATCAGTACCGAGTTGAATTGCTGGTACAGATAATAATGTCTTTTCGCACAAATATGTTGTTGAAAATTGAATAAAAATTGTCATTACTTTTTCATTCAGTGATGGATATTCATTTTTTAGACAGTCAAAATTGAGGTCTTGATAAAAATGACTGGAGTTGTGTCATTCGCAAAACAAATCAAAGAGGCTTTCTTATTCATTCATGCTTAACTTGCTGTATTCAATGTTTGATGAAAATTGGATGTATTATCAATATATTTCTATGCCTAGGATCTTCTTTCTTTGAGTAATAAACCACCCAAAAAATCTGCCAGTGTCTCTAAGTGCTGTTGAATAATGAATACCATTTTCTGGTTGAGATCCTTCTTTCAATTGTATTCCATTAAATTTATAAACACTTGCCGATTCCCTTCTACCAATAGCGCGTGCCACAATTATATTTTTAAAAAAGCGTTTGTTTTACCTCGTTCTGTAAATACGTCCTTAATTTGTCCTTGAAAGGTTATGTTTAGTTCATTTAACAGAGAAGAAACTTCTGCCATGTATGCAAGCTCGGCTGCCCGCACATCGTCAGGAAAAAGTTCTTGAAATTCCAAATGATTTAGCTGCTAAAAAAATAACTTGATTTCTTCACGCGGGACGAACAATTACGTCAGCATTTTGCCCCTCAAAATCCATCTCATTTCAGTGTGGGGAAAAAAAAGGTGAGAGTGTACTGGGAACTCACACATTTCCTCACTATAAGTATTTCAAATATTCGAGAATTAAGCACTTTGTGTGTGTCGAATTTTCTTTGTGATTCTAATAACATTTGATGATACTTGGTGTAGTTCTGAAATAACTATTATGAGTAACAACTAAAACAGTTTTAAAATCTCTCTGGTATACAGGGTTCGTTCACATTGAAGAATTATATGAAAAGTACACAACTTTCTTGAACAGAAACCTTATATGAGCGTTGTAACGTTTGAGATAAATAAAAGTAGAGTGATATTTATTAATTTAAATATTTAGTTTATTTACGTCACAGCTATTAATTACAGTACATGCATTGAAGTTATTAAAAATATTGTTGAGATCTTTTATCTGTTGTTTGTGAGGGAGGAGGTCACATCCATTCTCTGCGAAAGTTTCCAACCCTCTCTCTCTCTCTCTCTCTCTCTCTCTCTCTGCCCTCTCTAGGATTTCCGATGGTAGCGGTCTGCCCCTTTATCCTCGAGTTGCATCCTGTTCATGGGCGGAGTTTCTCTCGGTGTCAAATGTTGCTGGAGCGATCCCCAAAGTCAAGACAGCGCAATATTTTAATGGTTCAGGTGTTCATAAAGACGGAGTGATACCATCCACAAAAAGAAGCCGATTTACAGCTGTGTGACTAGATACGTTACAACGTTCATCAACTATTGACAACAAGATGGCTCTATTTTAATCTTCATATAAAGTATACCATTATTGTTCTTAATTTAGTATTCATAAATTAATTATCAAATACACTGTGTAGTACTGATACATTTATAAGTATATCATATCAGTGTAAATGTGTATTTTGTTTTTTTTATAATGTTAAAACTTATTCTGTGTGTATTTTGCTTCAATTCAATGAATTTATATAAATTTTTTTTAAAAATCTTTCATTTTCAACTTTTTGATATGCTTGTGCCCCCTCTCTCGGGATTATATAGACCCCTGGGGGGCACCCTACACTTTGAGAAACGCTACTGTATACACAGCCGATAATAAAAAGCTGTTCCTGCGCATGCTTGAAAACAAAAACTTTATTATAAGTTGTCTTGTTTTTTTCTCGTATTTTTTTAGAAAAGCGATTTAAAATTGGGACCTACATTCATTTTAAGGAACAGAATGTCGAGGAATATTTCCAAAAACACGGGATCATTCAGATAAATAGAATATTTTCCTTCTTTATGACGAAAATTCCAGTTAAACGTGAAAAAAAATCGAAAAGAGCATTAAGCGCTGGAAAAAAATGGTTACATTTCGCGCTCTTTTATAGTCAAAAGAGTTACGAGAAAATTTTCGTGAACTTATCGCCAATTTGATGCCGAATTATTTTCGTCACCAAGGGGTGAACTAAAGTAAGATTCGACCTACATAGGCTTGTCTGTGTAGATAAGGATATGCTAAAGATGCACAGTAGGCAGAAAACAGACCTGTGCAATAATTACTTGTATTTTTGTGTAATGATCTCCAACAGATTATTTTTATAGATTTCAATACATTTATGATTATAATTATAAAAAAGGACCTGGGAAAGCAAAATTCATAAAGTTGAAACTTGGAAAGGGAAAAGGAGTATATGAGAATCCCGGATAGGAGAAATGGTGGAACCCCTTGTTAACTCCAGGGAATGGATATCCTGTAAAAAAGTTCTGACTTTATTATAAAATATTTTTCTAGCTCTATTAGAGCACCCGGTTCGCATAGAAAGAAAAAATATTGTTCCGGTAAACAAAATTCTTGTTACAAATTATCAAAATCCGAGCTTATTATGCTTATTAGGTAGTATTTATTCCCTTTACATGGGAAGGGGGAATATACTGTTAGAAAGCATGATTTATTTCATATAATCAAAAACAGGAGAAATCTTTATAGAAATATACCTTTTGATAAAATGGTAAAAGGGAATTTTTTTATACATATTTTTATATAAGTATGCACATTTGCAAAAAAAATTGTTGTAAGATATTAAATTGTAATAAAATAAGTGTAAAGAATTTTCATATTGCTAGTTTTAAATTTAATAAGAAATAGTATAGGTTACACTAAAATTCCCTGACACATTTGAAATTTTAATGCAAAATCAACTTACAGAGTAGAATTACGAGTATACAGTTTGGACCGAAAAATACTGCTTCCAATAATAAACATTTTTTTTTGTATGAATGGGAAAAAATTAGTTTTTAATTGTACAAGCAGATAGAACTGTATCTCACGTAAAAATGCAAAAGAAGCACAAACGAATTGCTGAAGCAAACTAATTTAATCCAAAATCAGTGCTAGAAAACATATAGATAAAAAATGAGCACACCCCTCACGTTTGAATGCGATTCGAGCCGATATGTTAGTTGTTTGCATTTACAATGATACCCCGAAATTACTCACGGGGTGGGACTGAGTGATGACCACATAAATCGAATTCGAGTAAGTCGGGGTATAATATTACATGTAAATACATATAAATTATTTATAGTTAGGACTGGAAACGAAAAAAAATATTTAAAAAGAAATTTTTAATGAAATCTGAGATAGTACAAAAGCAAAACCGCAAACCGAAGTTATTTTGATGTAGGCTTCATTTTTTTTTTTTTTTTTTTTTCAATATGGCCAAGGTTACAAAAGACCACTACACCACAAGGGGGTAGAAACAAACACAAACAAAGAAGGAAAAAACAAAATGACGAGAAAAGTCTATGAACCCAATAAGTCCTTGGCTTGTTAATAAAGATCGCACAAAGAAAAGCCTTTTAGTGCTGAGCAGCGGCAAAAGTAATCAGCATCCATATCCTCCCTAGAAACGCTGACTGCTGTGCCGTGGGGCCTGGGTTCAAATCCCTGAGAAGGCATGGATGTTTGTAAATGTTTAGTGCCTTCTCTCGGCATGGGGGGTACTCTAAATAGCCGTCGAGCCGCAAGTCCTCTCGTGAGGTTGGTGGAAGGGGAATAGAAGGGGAGGCCTCTGACCACTCCCAAGGTGTTCTCCCTCAAAATTGGGGTGGAACCGAGCCAAATCGTATGGTCACCTGCATGGTGCTCAAAGCTACGGCTAAAGACAGGCGTACAATCTAGCCCGATGCCATGATGAATTTGTGGGCCTCGATCTGACTACGTCAGACAGGTGGCATTAGTAACAACAACAAATCCATATCCTCCCAAATATCATACAGAGTACAGAAAGGGGCCGTGCAACATGAATTCGATGAAGATACTTAAAGAGACAGTCGTGTCCAGTAGCCAGACGAAATTAGGAAACTACTCGAATGGACAACGGGAGATGTAGGTTTAAGGCGATATGGTACCCTAAAAATCTTTAAACTGTAGAAAATTTTTATTGACTTATTTGATACCTCGAATCTTTATAAATATGCCTGCAAAATTTCAAAGTTATACCTGCATTTTTTATCAAGTTATGGAGCAATATTTGATGCTGGACAGCAATTACCACGCCAACATTACAGATTATCTGCTAGAAAAGAGCCCGATAAAAAATGAATTAATTATTTTACTAACGTGTGGAAATGAGACTGACATTATATATGAAGTAACAAATCATTTCAAGAAAGAATTGTGCAATTCATGCAAAAATTCTAGTTTGTAAATTGTTTATTGAAGAGCGAATGGATTTGGTCAAGATTTAAAAGTTGTGCGTGCTTTTTATGATATTGCTGTGAATGAAATTAAAACTTCAAAACGAATTTTCCCAAAGCACAAATACTGAATCTCATTTTGATAACTCAGATAATTGAAAATCTAATTCACAAGAATAGAAAAACTATTTCATTTTTATACATTTGTTTTTGGTGATGTATATACAGGGTGTCCAGCCTTAATGTGACCCAATAGCTGATTCCCGAACCGTTCGTTTTGGATATGCACTTCCAATTTGAAAAATATTTTTAAAAAGGTAAAGCATGTTTATAAGTGCTTTTCGAACCAAAAGACCCATTTACAAAAAAATTACAAAAATTAAATTTTTATACGGTCTCCCGGTCCTATCACTTGTATCTAGGAAAAGATGCAGTGCACAAAAAAAAGTAAACACAAAAAGTTTCATTTTATTACAATAAAAACTGGCCGACTTATGCCTACATAAATTTGAAGCATCTGAGTTGTTCAGAAAAGGGGGTCGTATATAAATTGAGTTTAGAGCACAGTAACTCACTATCTACAGATAGATGAAAAAGAAAACATCATAGAAAAATTAAAGCATCGTAGTAAACATCATAAATAGATAATTTGTATTGCTGTATGGCAAACAATAAAAATTAAATTAAAGAAATACAACTTGTACCGAAAAGATTAAAGCACCTTGTTTTAACAAATAGCAGCAAAATAATACAGGATTTGCCGTTCAAATTATAGCATAATGGGGAATGATGCGCCAATCATGAATCAGGGGTTTTATTATAACAAAATGACCAAATTAACTTAAATAATGGTGAAGGCACGAGACAGGGAATACGTCTATGACAACTCCCAGTTTTATACAAGCGCTGAACAGCACGGGTAATTGCACAATAAGATAGATGTATTCGAGTGGGAAATTTAATGGCGTAAAGTCTTGCCGCCTCTGTCTTATTTCGATTACACTGCCCATAAAACAGTACCATTTCGAAGTATTCTTCATTTGTATACACCTCGTTCTCCCCTACTAGAATTCGTAATATTAGAATACGACTGCATGCAATTGTAAGCGACTACACAACAGATTTTTAACGTTCATCATTATCAGCAAAAACGCAGCAAATCAGACTAAAGCCGCAGCATATAAGTCTATTTTTTGGAACTGCTTTTAAAATGTTTTCTTCGTCCAAAATATTTTATTTTTTCTACATTTTACACGTACACAGAATAAATTTTATTTCTTAAGTACTCAATTATTGTATTATTAACATCTGCTTTTAAATTTAAAAACGATTTACACAAGAGTGACGTGCAAGAGCGAAAGTTTCCTAGAAAAGTTCCAACTAATTTCACTTTGGAAACGGCCCCTTACTAGCTTCTTGAAAATAGCCAAGAAAATGGATAAAATATATAATTTTCAAAGTTCCATAATTTGGCCAGTTTTTATCGTAATAAAATGAAACTTTTTGTGCTTATTTTGTTTTTGTGTACTGCATCTTTTCCTAAATATAAGTGATAGGACCTGAGAACCGTATAAAAAATTGATTTTTTCAATTTTTTTCTAAATGGGTTTTTTGGTTCGAAAAGCACGTAAAAACATTCTTTACCTGTTTTAAAACATTTTTCAAATTGGAAGTGCATATCTAAACCGAACGGTACGGAAATTAACTATTGGGCCACATTAAGGCTGGACACCCTGTATATCCCATGTGTATGAAATTCAACACTTTTATTATTAAAATAATTTAAGATATTTATTTAAACAAATGCACATATGGCGTTCTTATATTTTACCTGTAAATTGTTGTTTGATTTTGCTTTCATTCATGTACAATATTTAACATGCGAAGGCTTTTAAAATCATGGAAATAAAAAATAACGGCAAAACCTCTTTTTTACATGTTGTGCATTAGCTCTGAGCATGGAATTAGCTCTGAAGTGTGTGTATTTATTTTCTTTTTATAATTATTAAGATAAAGTCTTATGAAATATTGATCTTTCGTTCGTTTTCTTCTATATATTCATTATGGCAGTATAATGTTTAATTGTTCTACATTTGTGCAATTTTTTTATGGTAAGCAGTTTTAAATAAGCTAATTAACATTTCATAAAAGTTTCAGACTATTCGATGAATATTATATAATATCATGCTATTCATGGAATGAAAACTTCAGACTCATTTTTCTCCATGTTGAATTTTTGTGCATATACTGTTATTCAAAACCCTAAGGCTTTTTTGATAATTGAAGCAGGGGTTTGAAATTTTTACACATGTTCTGAAATGTATGTTTTGTAAAACTGTGCATGGAATTAGCTCAAACATGTTTAGTACTTTTTCTAAAAAATTTCAAAATCAAAATTAATGTTTTTTTTTGAGAATTTTTGGAAGTAAACTAACTATAAATAATTAATAAAACATTAAAGAGCAATAGCAGAAAAAAACCGTGGTCAGTTTTATGTAGTATATTATAAGGTACTTGGAAAAAAAATTTGAAATAAAAGAAAAAATTTGAAAAAAGCCTTAGGAATTTTAAAAATATTAACAAAAGTTCAAAAAATTTAAATTTTACAAGCATTTTGCAACAAGTTAAAATTTTTTGTATGAAATTATTATTAATTCAAAACAAATATCAAATATAAGAAATATAAAAAAAATTGTGAAGATGGTACCACATATCTCCTTAATAAAATCTAACAAAAAGTAGTCTGTCGGCTCAAAGATTTTTTTTTCTCCCGCAAAATTTCTTCGTAGCATGTTAATAATTTTTTATTCTTTGTTTTGTTGACAAATGCGTTCTTCGTTGGAGTTTGTATTTCCTAAAATTTGTAACCCTATTTCAATTAAACCGAGATCTTCTGTCAATTTCCCAACCTTCATTTGTCCATCTGAACTGGGTCTAAAGATTGGAGTTCGTCAATCTCTTGCTCTTATTCATCCATCTCTATGAGCTCATCAATTTGTCAACTCCTGATTATGGGAATCCAGCAGTTCTTAAACGTCATCAATATCCACTTCTAAATTTATTTGCCTGGCAAGATAGAGAACTTCTTTAATGACATTACCAATTTTATCAGGTTCTGGCACTGATTCTTTCTGAGTTTCAATCATGAAAAAAAACTAAAAAATAGACGAAGGATGAGATATGAAAATCGCGTAACTCCGGGTTCACGTAAATCGAGGTATTACTGTATGAGAGTTATGTATCTTTATAAATACATTGTGGGTCTGCTTCTGTGAGATAAGTGTACTGATTTTTTAATAATGAGTTTTGCTTCTGCTGTTTTTACGATACCTATCCATCTATGGACGAAATTTGAAACTATCTTTCAAACCAGCTTTCAAAAACAAAACTTTTCATTGTGGGAAACATTTTAATCCCAAACAAACTCTAGCAAACCAATTGGTTGATTTTGCGTTGCATTTTAATGTGTCAGAAATTTGGAAATACCTCTCTCTATAGTATAAATTACAAGTACCTAAAAAAGAGATTTATATTCGCTAATATTAATAAACAGTGCTTAGAAAATATGTTCTATAAATATTAGTATGATTTATCAAAATAAAACTTTTACAGTCGTAACAGAAACAATTCTTTTTCTTTCCAAACGAACCAGGTATCCAGAAAACAAACTACATCAAAGAATTATAACAATACATTAAGAATTTTTTTTGAAAATGTTTTAAACTATTCTATAACTTTTTCGTGACAAAAAGTTTAAATTTGTTTGACCGAGACAGAGTTGCCCTTGGTCATCCAAAATGCTACACCATGAAAGACAAAATTTATTAAAAATCAAATTTATTCGAAAAATAATATCAAATTCAAGGATGAAATTATGAAACTGACAGTCTTTTCAACTTGGAGAACACAAAGAATTTTATTTCTTCGACTAGCAGTAGTTATTGGGACATAATATTAAAACAGGCTTTTAGTATGCTCTTATGGAATGTCAGTCTATAGCACTTCCACACATTATCACAGTTCATCTGCGCGCAAGGAAGTGAATTACTCTGGTCTGAACATCTGTCAATCCTCGAATACTTATGTTTGATCGGCAACAGTTCAGAACTGGCAGGAAAAGGAACTAGTAATCATGAAGGATAAGGAAAAATTGTTGCATTTTGTGTACCACGTAAAATTTTACAGTACGCTGTTCAAATGTGACCTTGAATATTAGGGATAAGAAAAGGCTCCAACATTTAAGAGACGAAACGGTATCTATTGAGTACACTCATGATACATATAAGGATGACGTGAAAGTAATTGCAAAAAGAAAAATCTAATGGTACCCTAATCCATAATTCCGATGAAGGATCGGTATGGTGATACATTATACAAGAGTCATACAATATCTCTCGATGATGTTCCAAAAACTCGGATATGAACCTAGTGGTCCCGTACGTAAAATTATGATTTATCTGTGAAGATAGTACCGGGCTATTTGTTTGCTAATATCCGACGTTCGATGCATCATTGGCACCAATGCCGGTTTATCCATTGGGTGGTTGGTGTGGGCACCCAGGGGCCCAAGGCCCAGATAAGCTAGACTTCACCATATTTTCTGGTTATAAATTTCATTCTGACAGTGCTAAGGAGGCCTGTTGATCTTCTGAGCCCAGGGCCTGAAATTAGCTTAAATCTGTTTGATTGGTACCATATATTCATATAGAATTCAATTATGATAATTTCAGCAATGGGTGTCTTGATGAAATTCCACTCTGTTGCGGATGATTTGTTTCGCTAGGATTCTCGATATCGCATGGTTATCTGTCGTTGCAATGCGCACAAATCTGTCCTCAGAATCTTTGGAGTGACGTAGCCAATAAAATCTTTACCATTGGTCAATCTGTTCTTCTTGTCTGCACCCACCGATTACATTGTCTCATCATTGTGACTAAATTTCGTTCATTCAACACAAGCACCAATTTCTCGGCAGGATAAGGCACAATCTCTATAAACCATAATTTTTCATATGTTTGACTAGCTTAAATATTACTCAACGAGGCGTTTTTGCAGGAATTTTTTTCATGCAAAAGATAACGTAAAAACACAGCTTCAGTACATAAAAACCGCTGCTTATTTTTATGAAAATGGAGCACAAGATTTGCATGTGCATTGCAATGATAAACATTAGCATATTTTGTCTAAATCTACTTCTTCTTTTCAAGTACTACAGCAGGTTACCAACCAAGGCTGTCTCAGTCTTAGACAATCTTAATATATTTGATGCTATGTTCTTCCATCGGTTGACTCCAAGTGCTTCAACCACTTTTCTACTTTATCCATCCACCTTGTTCTCGGTCTTCCTCTCTTCTTTTTTCCCTCTGGAGTTTGGGAGGTTATTTTCTGTGCAGGATTTTCATCGTTATATCAAAATACATGTCCCAGCCACCTTATCGTCTAAGTCTACACATGAGGCAAATTTCAAAATGCTTCTTTCATGGTGCATTTTGCATGATCAGAAAGATATAAACTGATTTTGAATTCTGATATCAAGAAAATTGATACATAACCTGGAATCATATTACCATATCACGCCGGATGCAACACCCATCAATCATGCTTTATGAGTACACTATTTTGGGTCTAAATATGAAATTTTGAATCTTCAAATTTCGATTCTTTCATTAAAAAAACATAAACAAACCATTGATTGAATATAAATTCCAACTGGAGGGAAATACCGTTTACATGATATATTACAGACTACAAATGCAATTTCTTCTCGTAAAAGTTAATGGTTAAATAATAAAAGTATGTATCGTGATTAATTGATAAATATTGTCAGCAAAAATTATTTTTTCATTCACGTAATGCTTTTAAAATTCCTAATCCAAAAGACTTCTGACACTTATTTATTAATTTTCCTAGTTAGAGCTACTTAAGTTGATAAATATTGTTGTCGTTTAACAGCATTTAACGATATTCTAGACAAGTATAATATAACAAAAATATTTTTTCCAACTTTAAAAACACATCACTATTTTACATACTGTATAGTTTTCTCTAACATTCACACATTATAGAAATCGTTTTTCCTTCATAAATAACCGAAAAATTAATTTTCCGAACAGAATATTGTGCTTCAAGATTTCAGTGTTTTTAATCGTTTTACACACCATACAATGGATTTTGAAATCAACTTATAATATTATTAGCAACTTATGACGCTTTTAAAACGAGGTAGGATTCAAAAATTCCCGAACTGAGTCTATAATGTGAAACATTTTTGCAATAAAGCTACCACGATAACTTTTGTGTGTTTCTGCGTTCTGTCCCTTTTCTGAAAAAAGTTTGTCCCAAATCAGGTTGTCGGGGACTCACCACGGCATCGTATTTTGCAGGTGGATGCATTTAGTAACCGGCGAGATAGAACGAAATAACGTTTGTTGGCCAGAGAATGAATATCAAATTTTATAATCACTTGGATATTTACGAAATGATAAATAATGTGTACGGCAGTAATACATCATCATGAACGCAAGCTTTTGCGTTGCATCGACATTTCACAGAAGGCAGGGAAAGTGTCGCAGACGACGAATGTTCTGGACGTCTGCAATACTTTCCGCACCGCTGAAAACATCCAAACAGTTTCTGCAGCGGTACATAAAAACAGGCTTTTAACAACAGCGGAAATAGCAGAACCAGTTGGGATGTCCGAGGCCACATGTCAATGGATACTGTCTAAGAATCTTAACATGCATAGGGTGTGTCAACACATCGTTCTCCGCACGTTAAACAAAGCCCAAAAGGCAATTCGAATGTAAATGGCGGGAGATTTAATCTCGGATGTTGACTAAGTTTCTTCTCTACTTGGCAGAATTGCTACTGGAGACGAGAAATGGTGTTTTTATACGACACAAAATCCAAATGAGCATCTCCAACGTGGAAATCACCACAATCTCCAAGCAAGCAGAAATCCCACTGTATTCGCTTTAAAGGGGAGGTTATGCCAGAAATGTTCTTTTATGTTCAGGGCTTTGTGCATCTGGAATTTATCCCAGAAGAACACATAGTGAACAAAGAAATCGACATGATTACGTCATTTGCGAGAGTCGATCCGAAAGAAGAGACCAAAATTGTGGGCTGAGTAGTCATGTGTGCTTTTGCATGATAACGCTTCTGCACATTGATTCCTCCTCGTCACTGACATTCTTGCGAAAACGAAAACAATTGCTTTGCACATCTTCCTTACTCCCCTTATCTCGCCCCCTGTGACTTCAGCCTATTTCCTGAATCGGAAAATCATTTGCAGGATCTTCGATTTCAATCTGCAGATTAAGTTAAAAGTGCATCGCAGGACATGGCTAAAGGGTTCCAGAAATGTTTCAATGACCTTTACAAGCAATGGCAGAAGTGTGTTGTTGCTCAAGGGCAGTGAAGTAGAACCCTGCCACCCCCGCATCGCGGGGGAGGCAGGGTTCTAGGGGTCCAAAGTGGACTGAAGCCAAGTACGTACCCTTTGTAAGATTCAGTTTGGGGCCCAAACCCTGACTTTCAGGGGAGCCCTTATATTCTTCATTACGCTACTGCTCAAGGGTCTTACTTCGAAGGAGGATGTGTTTCAGCAATTAATTGGTTATACTTTTTAAGTTAAGACTCAGCCCGGGAACTTTTGAATCCTACCTCGTATTGTTATGTTTTTGCCAGTAATTTTTTTCTTTCAAAATTATATTTAAATTGTATTGCCAAAACAATTATAAATTTTATTTTCTCATGTATTTATCAGTTACTTGCAGAAATTATCCCAACTATTTCAATATACACAAACGGATGATTGCTCGCAGCTCGAAAATAATTAAATAAGTGATATTTTCAATCAGTTACATTAAATAAAAATTTTACAAAGTCATGATGCCCGCGCTTCTTATTAGTGGTTCAGTCCTCTGTGTATCTGAAAGCGAATTAATTGATTACGTTTAGATTAAAGAATCGACTCATCCGTTCAGTACAAAGATTCGTTCTCTTTCACGCCGTTCTTGGTAAACGGTTCTCGTCGCCAATATCGAAGTGCTGTTGCGCAGTAAGAGGAATTAATTAATTTTTGATAATAACTCTGAAGATCCAGAAAATAATTAATGAAAAAGATTTTATCAAAAAGGTAATACAATTGTGTGAACATAAAAAGACAGTATGGCGGCCACTGATGCTTTTTACTCGTTTGAACAATTCAAGCATGAGCATTAAAGTGGCGTCTGCACACGAAAAATTATAATCAGATATTTTTTGAACACAAGTCGTATTTTTTTATTTATCTTTTAGAATAACTGTTATACCAAATGACAGTGCAATGCTGCAAAGCCGTGTTAATGGAAAGTACAAAGCGCTTAAGAACGTATAAACTGATCGAAAAAGTTTACATTTTCGCTCAATTTAATTTCATACTATTCAACATAACTTTGTAAAATTGAAACATAAACCTATTTTTGCTGCATTTGTTACATCTATATTATTTTTTTGAAAATGACATGTTCCAGATGTACTAAATTCAATTGCATTGATATATTGAGCATTGTATTGTGTTTCACAAAAAATAAACTTTAGGGTTTTTAGCTATTTTTTAAACAAATAATACCTCTGTTGATTCCATTTTATGAATATGTACCATTTCAAGCGGATTAAGAAAAAGTTATATCTCACTGATGGAAAAAAAAATATGCCATAATATGACTTAGAAAAATATATTTTAAGGAAGTCACACAGCTTAAGCTATATATTTATATATATAGGACTCTTTTTTTTTAAACTATTTGCAATAATGTAAAAATTTATAATTTGATACTCAATTAGAGAAGTTAAAAAGTATTCTGAATGAAAATCTAAGTAGGTTCAAGTAATCTCGCGGAATTTAAAATTTTGATGGTGATTCGTTGTTAATAGGGTTCTGAAATTCGTGCCTCGCATCAGGTTTTCATTTATGCACACATAGTAGGCAGTTCTAAATTACACATTAATCCAGAAAAAGGTCCACATTAAAGTAAGGTATATTTGGTCGAGCAATTAAGTTACTTTGCATTACCCTAATTCTTATGTTTTTAAAAATTTCAAAGGCAATAAAAACTTGAAAAAAGAAAAACTTAAGGTGTTTAGGAGTTTTGTAACTTTTAAGCGGAATTCTTAAAACAATCACTATAGCTGAAACACCAGGGAGAAGACAAAACTACTAACCCACTTGTGTTCTGGAAAGGCTAGAAGTACCCGAATAGGAGTCGCCTACCATTGCACCGGCATCTTGCATTGAACCACCTGGTCCAAATCCGGCCATCGACGCGGATCCGGCATAGTTACCAGAACCACTCTGATTCTCACATATTGTCCTTCCATTGACGGTACTGCATGACATAGACTGAGAATAGCCATTTCCGCCGGCGAACATTAAGCTCACCACCAAAGACAACAGAAGTGCAGACTCCATCGAATTATTCCTGCAACGATAGAGAAATGTGACTGCATTAAGTATTTAATCATTTCTAACAATTTAAAAGCAGTAGGCATAAGACTCCAACAACAATATTCAAAATCTCTAAAGATCGAAAATATAATACATTTCTCTAAATTTGTTCCTGTAGCAATAGCTTTTGTAAATGGAATAATATACTATAAGAATTTTCTTAATGCAGTAGAACAGTGATTCCCAAAGTGGTCTAGATAGACCCCTAGGGGTCTATGACGATTTGCAAGGGGTTCACGTCAGTGAAAAACTAATTTAGGGGTCCATGAGGTTCTACGATATTGGTTCTCATAAAATTAAATCGTGTCTTTAATTTTAGAAGAAAATGTAATCAAATGGAAACCAGATTTTACCTTACAGATTTATTTACTAAATTTGATGAGGTTAATTTGCATAGTAACAAGGTGACAGCATATATTTTTTTTTAAAAAAAGAGCCACCATTTCAGTTTTTCTTCCCAGAATTAAGCTAAAGCAGTATAACAATGGACATCGCGAAGTTTCTCATTTTGTCTCAGACAATCTGCCAGTAAAATGACGTTTTAGCCTGCGTTCAACATTTAAATGTCCTTTATTCAGAATGCCCTCTATTCTCTAAGAAATAATACGGTCACATTTAAGAAAATGTTATATTACAAGAAGAACTGATCGGAATAGGAACTGACGAGATCTTAAAGTAACGTTTAGAAAAAGATGTCAGGAATTTTAGCAATAAAATGACATTCTTTTTATTTCCCTCGTATTATGGAATATCCAGAGAAACTTTTTAATTTTTTTCCCCCTAGTGAGCAAGAGTTTCATTGCGGGTACCAATCTCAAAAAAAAATTATTTAATAATCATGTCATTCTTAAGTTTTAAACGCCATACATCTCACTACAGTTAAAAATTTTAATCTTTTTAAGTGAGTAGCTATATACCAGAGCTGTCAAAAAGACATTTAAGTTAAAATGTGCAAAAGTTAAATATTAGGTAAGCAGGGGTCTACCATTTCTCATCAAATTTCCTTCAGGCTTTCTCTGTCTCTTTCCATCTTTTTTTTTTCTATCGGCCATGATCTTTTAATTAGTCACTTAGGGTAGTGAAATAGTGAAATCCCTTTCATTCAAAGCTGTCCTTGTTCCAGAGGGCTTGGCCGAAAAGATTTCTGTATTGAAAGTTCTTTGTTCATTCTAATAACGTGGCCAGCCCATTTAATTCTTTCGATTTTTATACATTTGGCAAAGCCTGATTTCCTGAGTCTAGATGATTTAATTACTTAAGCTTTCTTAACTAAATTTCTTACGATGTAGGGGCGTTAGCTCTACACTCAACCCCCAACCTGGAAGACAAATCTCTGATATAATCCCCAGAGTCAGGATAGTTGGTTACAATCCTGAGCACTAGGTACCCATTTTGGTCCCCTTTTATGACATGCATGGCTTACATTGAAACTATTCTTCCACACCCAGTCACCACATATTTAGAATTTATAAAATAAACTGTGAATTTTTGTGTAAATAAAGATATTAGGAGTTTTAAAAGATGTTCATATTCTTGATAATAATTACGTTTGTGAAGTCAGTGACTCAAAAGTACACTTAATTTAAACTGAGGATAAATCACTTAGAACAACTTTACTTTCCCAAGAATTAAACATTTATTGCTTTTAGCAAAGATTTTGGAGAAAAAATCATGGATTTTTCAAACATGTATACAAAGTGTGACACAAAGAAACGGAACTAAGTGTGTAGCTTGTAAAAAGAGGAGTTGGCAACAACTGTTTGGTGACGTCATCCCCCACGCACTTCCTCTATCCATACGGTCAGTTTCGTCTTTATCGATCACGTCAATTGGGAGTACTACGTCATTGAATGAACACGTGCAACTTCATTCTGCCGAAAAAATGTCGAGAATCAACATCAAGTTTCTTGTGAAACTTAAGAAATCAGCCTCGAAAACATTTCAAATAATAACCGAGGCTTTTGGAGATGAAACTTTGTCTAATGAACATGTGTTTGAACTGTATAAGAAGTTTCAGGGAGAAGGGTCAGTATGGAAGAGGATGAACCAACTGGGTGCCCAAGGTTAGCAAAACATAGCCAAACAGACCCAAACACAGCCAAAATCAGCGGTCAGACTGATAATCAACACTACTACAATGAAATACTAAAAAGACTTCGTGAAAAATTGGGGGGATGGATGGATGGTTGCTGCACCAAGACAATGCATCCGCTCACAAGGACCTATCCATTAAAACCAGTTTCTGAGCAGCAAAACATTACTGTGATGGGGCATCCTCCTTATTCACCTGATTTGACCCCGTTTGGCCATTTGTTATTTCGTACAGTTAAACCTTGCTGAAAGGGGACCCATTTTACCACAATTTAAGAGGTTAAAGCAAAAACGGAAAAACTCCTGAAGGGACCTCCAGAAACCTCGTTCCAGAACTGTTGCCAACAAAAACAACACAGAATGCAGAAAATGATTTATTGGACCAGTCTCGTGTGTGTGTGTGTGTGTGTGTGTGTGTGTGTGTGTGTGTGTGTGTGTGTGTGTGTGTGTGTGTGTGTGTGTGTGTGTGTGTGTGTGTGTGTGTGTGTGTTTGTGTGTTGTGTGTGTGTGTGTGTGTGTTGTGTTGTGTGTGTGTGTGTGTGTGTGTTGTGTGTGTGTGTGTGTGTGTGTGTGTGTGTGTGCTGAATGAAGTATATACATACCTTAAAATCCGGCATCTAACGCGTACGTTTACTATCAAGCTAGATTTTTTTATTTTTAGGTATATTCGCTGTATAACGCCCCCTCCCTTTTACGCAGAAACCTGAAACGTACGTATACTATGCTGTTATGTTTTGAAGTCATTTATTCTAGGTATTATCCCAGGATTTCAAAAAGAAAAAAGTACCGTAAAATCCGGCGTATAACGCGCACTTTGAACACAAAAAATGAGATCGAAATTTAGGGTGCGCGTTGCATGCCGGGTATAAAATGAGAACTTTAAAAATAAAAATAAAAAAGATGTGCATAAAGAAAATTAGACTTCTACATATATCGAAACACTGTTTATTTAAAAAAAAAATTACATTTCCTATGCACTTAGAGGATTGTAGTTCTAGAAGTATACTATTTTTTCAAAACCTTGGGATAATACTTCGAATAAATGATTTCAAAACATAAGAACATTGTACACATACATTACAGGTTTCTTCCTAAAAGAGGAGGCACGCGTTATACGTGGCGAATGTACCTAAAAATTAAAAAATGCAACTTGAAAGTGTAAATGCGCATTATACGGCGGTACGGTTATAAAACGCTGGATTTTACGATATATTTCTAGAAGTTCAACACTTTAAGTTCATAAAAGGTGTTTTTAAATAAATAGTATGTTGATTATGACGTCATGGTTTTCTTTTTTTTTTATGCTCAACTCTTTTTCAATTCTAAAGTTATAATTTTTATACCCGGCGTATAACGCACACCCGTAAATTTCGATCTTACTTTTAGTATTAAAAGTGCGCGTTGTACGCCGTATTTTATAGTACTTCATTGAGTAGTTTCGGCCGCGCCAAAATCAATACGTATATATACCAGTAATGCTACGCTCTCTCAGGATGACAATGACATTAGAATACCAAAACATGTTAATCGAACAGATTATTCGTTGTATGAATCACAGAATCCATAAAGAAGTAGTTCAAATAATGAACTGCAGGAAACACAAATCTAGAGTACGCTATAAGCCAGTGGAATATCTTGTATAGTGAAATAAAAAGAAACACGTGTTTTTTTATGTTTTTATATGTTGTTCGGCGAATGGCCCATTTTCTAGTATTTTAAACCAGGTCATATATTTAAATAACAGGAAACATGCTGATTATTCGAAAAAGTTGGCATTAAATTAATATGCACAGCCATTTTTTTAGAGTCGAGGTACATAAATAATGAGCTAATATTATTTTTTCGCAAGTTTTTAGAAATATGACAGATTGAAAAATTAGATTAAATTCTAATTTATATTAGAAAAAAATGTTTAAAGAAATATTTTGTCTTGAGTTGTCTAAATTTGCTTACACAATGCCATTTGAAATCATTAATATAATAAATCACTTAAACTGATTTTTTCATTACATATTCAATTGTAATTCACCTTCTCGACTTAAGACTATGAAAAATACATTAATCTGAATTAAAAAAATAGTTTTATTTGTCGATCTCAATAATGTATAAATTAAAGATGCACTGTTTCGTGTTGTAAAATATTTAGTTTTATTTAAACTTTTTTTCTTTGTTTTGAATTAATTTTTAATTGACTATATTAAATTATACATTAGTTTTAAACACACACACACAGATATTGCTCAGGTTCAAAATTCTCTTCCATTTAATTATTGTCTGCTTTAATTCAATAAATCAAGTAACTCTAATTTATTTTATAAACTTAATTTACTTACAGATACATATAACCGTCTGCTGTTAAAATTATGTTGCTTAATTTGGTATCCTTTGTAATTATCTAAATATGTTTTTTTTTCAGTAGGAGAAAAAGAATTATAATACACAATTGATGCTGGTTGAACTTAATACGTATTTATTTATTTTTATTTTCGAGATATCATTTATCTGGGGAACTTTTGGATCGTTTGAGTGGTTATAAGAATAAAAAGCGTCCTCGCGGAATAAGCTCTAGCCATTAGTATTGTGATGTAATTTTCATACAAGCAATAATCATACATACCAAAATTAAATTTTTTTTGCACAATTTTCATAACATGAAAACAAACATTCAACTAACTAATCTGAACAGGACTTTTTTTCATAAATCGAGCAGACCCTGTATTTAGTATCCATTATCAGCTGTATTAAAAAATGTGACCGGTATAAGATTTATCTTATTATTCAAAGCATACTTAGAACAAGTGTAATCATGGATATTTTTGAATAAAAAATACTTCTTTTAAACTCTATAGAATTACAATAACATCCAAAAACTTAACTTTGGTCCATCAACATTTGAACAAAAAACGCTTCGTAAATATATATATAAATGAATTTCAAAGATTACATATTTAGTTATTGTTTGTCCTGCTTTCTAAAAATATATATAATGGCATTTTAAAATTTGAGTTATATTTTACAAAATGAAAATAAATGAAATACTATATAGATATTTTTTACTGCATCCGTTACCTACGATTTTCATAAATTTCATATTTTCTAAAAAAAGTTTTAAAAAAACTCAGACAATAACTTGTACAATATTTGCACATAGCAATATCCATGACTGAAGCAAAAAAAATATTTTAATCGTTTTACTGTTAGGAGGAAAAGCATTTAAGAAAAGAACATATACGAATTCTCTTTATGCACAGCAGATGGCACCACAATCGTTGGCAAACGACGCCTGCTTTTCCTAGCAAAACATTTGCGAAGGATAGTTGACTCACAAAATCAACATTCAGTATCAGTGAAATGTGACGAGCACATGATTCTTACGAAAAAAATCCATTCAATGTTAAATTTAATTTAAAATACATTTTTGGAACAAATATGTTAATTCGTTTCGAAGAATAAAGAATACAGTAGAAAAAAGCTAAGAAGAAATCATAGTAAAAAAAGTAAAAGGATAAAATAAAACTGTTTGTTCTATCGATTTGTTGAATATTAAATTAATGCATTATTCAGTTACTTTACATGGTACGCAAATCGATGTCATTTGCATACTGATGAATGATTATCGACACATGCTCAGGAACAAACAAATATGATGCTTTGTGTTCCAATTGGTTCATATTATGCTCAAATAAACGCAAATTCAATAATTGTTTTAATTATTGTTAATAATTTATTTAAATTGTTAGTATCCTAAGAAAATTATTCATTTCCATGCAACGGCATGAAAGTTATGTGGAATACCTTAGAAAAATGTTTCAGTTTTCGACTTTATCAGAATTGCTTGAAATAGAAAGGAGAATAGTCAAGAAATTTAAGATAAGAATTTGAAAAGGAAATTCATTTCCGTAGTTGAATTTCATTTTTATTTGAACTTATTTACGAATTTCGTGCTAAAACTTCATTTTTTTTTAATATAGAAATATCTTTAAAATCTTTTTTTTTTTTCTTATTATTATTATTAAAGCTGTATTTGCGTTGAAAAACAAGTTTTAAAAGAGCTGTGTTTCATGGTTCTGTTGTCGCTATCAGTATTTTATCATGCAGGGGCGTAGCTACCACCTTATCAGCCGTATCAATGATACGGGGCTCTCAAGCTACAGAGTCTTCAACATGTGTAAGGAGAAACTCAAAAACTCTTACAATATTAAGGAGACCCAAATGGGGCCCTCAAGGAATTTTTGATACAGAGCCCACTAAAGGCTAACTACGCCAGTGTTTTCAAGAATTAAGTGTTATACGTAAATAAACATATTTTTCTCTTCCTTTTTCCTCTTTTCCATTAGGATCTGTTTGTAAGATGTTGCAATTTTCTCTTATACCTGACAATCGAGAAGTTCAACTCCTGATCTATGCATCTGGGTTGTCATCGTTTCTTCGCGATTCCTCTACAAAACACCCATATAGAATGATGAAAATTACAAAAAACGCTCACTCAAAGGAACAAGCTCTCAAAGTCAGTATGCATTATGGTGTGGACAGTGGCGCACACAAGGGGAGGGTCCAGAAGGCTGGGAAACCCCTAATCCCCTTGAATTCCTTTTTTCGATTGATTTGTAATCCTATGCATACAGACATAAAATAATTAGTTATTATTTATTTTATTAATTAACGCTAATTAAATAATTTATTTGTTACCGATTTTTGAAACAGTCAATCGATAAAATCAACAATATATATATATTTAGTGGCGCATTAGATAAAGAAACGAAAATGGTGGACTTTCGAGAATGATTCAAAAGCCGTCCTCGTCACGTGATCGCAATTTCAATTTACGAGGCATGTCTTTAATAATGTAGCGTGAAATTTATTTTTACCAAATTAAATTGAAGATGTATGTTGTATACGCTCAGGCGACACCAGCGCCACTCTCTGTAACCCCCGGATGTAAGCGAGAGAAGGAGCATACTTACCTTTCCCCCGCAGCACGCGCCTAGTCAGGTTTAACAACCTGTAGATGTCATTAAATCTCCTTAAACCTAAACGTCTCTTTCATTCAACATACCCCTAGACACCACCCTCTCTGTTACATGGGGGCTCGACTTCGCAACCTTAATGGTTTTTGAACACGTGTTAAAATCAAAAGTCGCCCAAAACAAACGGCGCTCATCGAAATCGCCCAACACAATGGCGAATGCTGAATCAACGAAATACTCCGACGCCTACTAAGAGCCAATCCTCCGCTCTGAGACCAATACTACCGTCTCCTTTGCCAAGCCAAACCAAAGCTTGAGACTCAACCAAAAAGTCTCTTCGGCATCGTCCAAGTGTTCCAGTAAAACAAAAAGGCCAATTTCCCCGCCTATTCATCGCATCAAGTCATCGTCGTGAAAAGTAAACTCATAGCAAACGGATAGCTTTTTATAAGCGAAGTCTATCTGCAGTCTACAAACACTCCGATATCGTCAAATCAGGTAGGATCAAACCTTTTTTACTCAGCATGTATCGTAATACTTAGAAAGAAGATCTTATAACTCTCTGCCGCGAAAGAACTAGGTGTTACTGTCCCAGAAAATGCTACACTTGTGAGTTTAAAAGCATTAATCGAACAAACTGACAGTTTCAAAACCGAACCTGAATTCGTTAAGGATATGCTTAATTTACTCGATATCTTAATTAATATTCTCGGTGAAAAAGCTAACAGTATTTTGCTTTATATCCCCCGAAAACGAAACTCCAAAGATTACGAGAAAGTTAAACACATTATTTTACGAGAATTCCAACCAACCCCACAAGAATGCTTAATTAATTTCCGTAGGGCTCAACGATTGCCAAACGAATCGCACGTACAGTTTTCGTCACGATTAGCAAGTTCTTTTGAATATTATTGTAAACTTCGTAATGCGAATGATTTTAAAACTTTGTGTGAGTTAATGATAGCCAACAAATTATTTTCCACCCTCAATCGAGAAACGCAACAATATATTGCGATACGCCAAAACGAATCTTTTTTTAAGCCTACTGAATTGGCTAGGGAATGCGATGTTTTCTTCGTAGCATAGCGAAAGTCGTATTCCGACAGCAAACAAAAATACAATCCGTCTCAGGGCATTAATCGCTACTACTCGCGTGATAAAAATTTCACAAATTATTCTCGAAACACTTCAGCAAGTAACGCGCATCGTGTTTCTCACAGAAACGAAACTCATTTCAATTCTAGACCTAATTCAAATCACTGTTCTGTTTGTAAAGTCGAAGGTAAAATGTTTAATGAATCCTTACATGAATTGCAATACGAAAATATTTTTGTTAATGATAAAATCGTGAAAACTTTAATTGATTCCGGAGCGAATATT